>APFE031084564.1:0-17502 GCA_000404065.3 Pinus taeda | reverse complement strand
TTCTGAAACCTGTTCATGACTAGTATCTGAACTATGGTCATCATGACTATCGTTAGAAATGCTATCAAACTGAATGTGCTGAAAGTCAGATACATCATCCTGTTTCAATCTATTATCTACATCTAATTGTACAAGAGAGGATTCATTAAACTTTACATCTCTGTTGATGATGATTTTGCGGGTAGTAGGATCCCACAATCTATATCCCTTTGTTCCAACACCATACCCAACAAAGATATACCTTTTAGACTTTGGATCTAACTTAGTTCGCTGATGTTTAGACACTAGAGCATATGCATCACAACCAAACACTCTGAGTTTAGAATAGTCACAAGGGTGTCCTTTCCATACCTCTTGCAGAATCTTGCAATCTATCGCCGTCGATGGAGATCGATTTATCACATAACAAGCTGTTGCCACCGCTTCCATCCACAACTCCTTTTGCAACCTGGCGTTACTCAGCATACTCCTTTCTCTCTCAAGAAGAGTTGTGTTCATGCGTTCAGCAACTCCATTTTGCTGAGGAGTATAAACCGTGGTCTTATGCCTCTCGATCTTTGCATCCTTGCAATAGCTGTCAAACTCCTTGGAAGTAAACTCACCACCATTGTCAGTTCATAAACATTTTATTGTTCTACCAGTGTTGTTTTCTACCAATGCTCTAAACTGCTTGAAAACTGAAAACACATCATACTTTCTTTTCAACATGTAGACCCAAACCTTCCTAGAAAAGTCATCAATGAATGATACAAAATAAGACGAACCACCATATGAGGTTGTAGAGGCTGGTCCCCAAACATCTGAATGAATATAATCAAGTATGCCTTTACTAGTATGTTTTCCCGTTTTAAACTTTTGTTTACTTTGTTTTCCAAACAGACAATGCTTACAGAAATCTAATTTTCCAGACTTCAAATTTGGAAGTAACTTGCGATCAACCAAAATTTTGAACCCTCTCTCACTCATATGCCCCAATCTTTGATGCCACAAGTGAATGGAGTTACTGTCATGTGCAGACACAATAGACACAAAAGCTGACCCTGTACCTCCTTCTATCTGAAATAGATTTCCTACTTTCTTAGGTTTCATAACTAGTAAGATGCCTTTGTAAATTTTCATTACTCCACCTTGAATTACAGTTTTATACCCATTTGAATCAAGTGCTCCTAATGAAATCAAGTTTTTCCTTAAATCTGGTACATGCTTCACATCAGTTAATATTCTAGTTGTTCCATCAAACATTTGTAGTTGTATGCTCCCAATCCCCACAATATTACATGTTACATCATTACCCATGTACACAACTCCATCATTAATTGATTTATATGTCTTAAACCATTCTTTATGGATACACAAGTGGTTTGATGCACTGGAATCTAACAACCAATGTTGACCATGATTTGACACATTAACTGATAATACTTCATCACTCATACATGAACCAAATGTCAAACCTGTATCTGTCGTATTTGCCTCCTTCTTCTCTGTCGAAGAATCTGCTTTTGAAGTTTGCTACTGTCGCTTCCAGTAGTCCTTCTTTAAATGCCCTGATTTGCCACAAAACCAGCACTTTAGCTTACTCTTCTTCCCTTTTGACTTTGAACGTGAGTCGCTCGGCTTCCTGGGGCGTCTTTCTTTTGAACGACCTCTAACAATCATAGCTTCTGATCTAGAGGTTTCAGAATGCGACTTCCTCCTTGTTTCCTCTGATAATAAGGATGCAACTACATCATCAAACTCAATAGTTTCTGATGAACTAAGACTTATAGAAATAACAAAATGATCCCATGACTCGGGCAACGAGCACAATAAAGTAATAGCTTTATCCTCAGATTGAATTTTTACTTCTATACTTTGTAATTGCACAAGAAGAGTATTAAAATCATTTAAATGATCAGCAATCGATGTACCTTCCTTCATTCTCAAACCGTACAACTGTCGCTTCAGGAGAATCCTATTGGTTAAGGATTTGGTCATGTACAATTTCTCAAGTTTCGTCCACAAACCAACAGTTGTTGTCTCCGACACAATATTAAACAAGGCATCGTCCGCCAGGCATAATCGAATGGCACTTACAGCTCTTTCATCCATTTCATCCCACTCATCGTCTGTGATGTTGTAAGGTTGTTTGGATTTACCCATCAAAGCCTTTACCACGCCTTGTTGGACAAGCAAGTCATGCATTTTTACCTTCCAGATCTCAAAATTATTCTTGCCATTAAATTTCTCAATTTCAAACCGGGCACTTTGAGTTTTCACCATTTTGTATCAAAAAAGCACAATAATATCCAATATCCAACTTTAAATACTAGCAATTTAAAAAACAAAAAAATTGCTTATGCCTTTGAAAATTCCCGCCTATGTCTTTGTACTTATGCCATTAAAAAAAAAATTCCACACAATAATGAACATACCAAGTTACCAATTGTTGGTTCAGCAAACGCATCAGCTATCCACCGCACATCAATCCATGCATCAGATTCAGTGGCGTATACAATCATGAATGGATGATATGGATCTGCGCTCCATTTGCTATCAACATTGAGCTCTTCCACCGAATGCACATCCACAGAGAAAATAAATACGGGAATCCGCAACCCAGAACTGGAGAATGCACTAGCAATCAATTCTCCACACACCAACAACAATCACGCTCCACCATTGATCAGCGCAGCTCCAGCACAGCCAACTCCGCGCTCCACCTCCAAACCAACTCCGTGCTCCAGCAGTGCCGCTCCTCCAACTAGCTCTGATACCAATTGTTGGATCAGGTGCACAGCAAATAAATTAAACACACAGCAGTATTCAAGCACATAAACACAAGAATTAACGTGGTTCACCCAACCAATCTAGGCTACGTTCACCAAACATAGGCATCAGGAATATATTAAATAAATTGGAGATTACATCAAGAAATCCTCACACTCTCTTAGCAAATCATCCGAATGATTGCCTGTTATATAGCATAGGGAATCTAACAACCTCATAACTCCCTCACATCAAATATAGGAGGCATTAAATCCCTCCCAACAACCTGGAGCTAATCTAGGAAATGAATCCCTATTGTTGTCATCCTTCAGAGATTTTTGCCTATTTGACTTAAACAGAAAATCTCAACAACCCATTGTGAACTGACTTTTCAACAAACACAAAATTGTCCTTCATTAATACTTTGGCGTACATTCATTAATTATTTTTTAAGGTGCGCATCCAATTTTTTGGTTTACTGACAACTTTTCTTGAATTTTGAGCCAAGGAAAATTTGCGATGGGCGATTTCTGCAACTTGCATTACGTTATCGCATTATCGCATTTTGTCAAGATTGTGATATCGCAGATCGCAGATTGTAGCATCGCAGCATTGTAGCATCGCGTTTATCGCAAGATTGCAGATCGTGTTAAATCATTGTGTGTTGTTTATGCGATGTTGTGACATGCGATGTCGCATATCGGCCATCGAAGATTTCTTAAGATCTTCATTTATGGGCGCTTCTTAATGTATGCGATGCGATGAATTTTGTGTCGCTTTTTTCGCAATTTTTATTGTGCTCATAAAGAAATGTTCTACTCTCTTCTCGCGATGCGATATATTTTTAAGGAGTATAATACAAAAGAAAAAATTAATTTTTTACTAAGGGTCCCCACTTGTTTATTGCTAATACTAAAGAAGGAGGGGGGTTGTTGGTGGCCACAACGAGTACCAGGAATATTTATGTTGATTCTTCCATATCCCAATTTAGGTGTGGATATTGTACCTTAATAAGTTGTTCCTTCTTAATATGTGTTTTAATCATGTCTAATTTAGTTATGTTCTAATGAAAATATATAGTACTTTTGTATTTACTATAGCCACATTATCCTTTGACTCACATATGACTTCATAAGTGGTGATTAGTGGTATGCGAAACTTCACTAAATCTCTTGATGTTAGTTTAACATTGAATTCTTACTTGAATTTAACTTATAGAAGCTTCTTCACTGATAAGAATTCATTATGAATGATACTGATTTTTCATATTTATATTTGTGGTTGAGATGTATATATACTATATAATGTAAAATGTTTCTTTTAGAGTGAAAAAAAAATTGCATCCCTCTCATCCTTTGATAGATCCCAATAAATTTTAGTCGTTCTCTCTTCATTCCACTAGTTTTGACTATAAATAATAATATAGCATGATACATGAAAAAAACTTCAAAAAAATGATTAAGAATGTTCATCTAATAAACTTAAAATTATTAGTTGGATTAAGTTGTACAAATTATGGTGTAGATTTGCAACTGCTTATGAAATTTTAATTGAAACCACAGGAGAGAAACCTACTCTACTACTTTGGGGAATTGAATTGACAATTTAGAACATCAATCACAAACATGCAATATGAAATAACACACATGCTGGTAAGTGCCAATATTGCAGCAAGAATGTTGCAACTCCTGGGATGCCAACTTTACTTTTATCAACCCGATAGTTTGTAACAAACTAGGAAGCATCGGTGCTATATGCACAAGTACTAGTTCTCACTACATGTAGTCACTTGGTCTGCCAGTGCGAGATCCCTAGGAGCTGAAGCCAACTTCTATAGATTTCAGAAGAAGCTCTATGTGTGATGAAGGGAAAGAAATATTACTCTACAGATGCTATTCTAACTGCAGAAAGGAGAAAGACTGGAATGTAAAGAAAAACCTAGTAAACCCTAATTAACAAGCTAATTCTACTTTTCCCAAAAACACTATGAAAACCATGAAAGAAATGCCATTACCTATTCAAAGAATTAAAAAACATCTAACCATGCTATTTCTGGAATTAAATAAGTAAAAAACATATTTTTGGATTTGCATGTGTTTTTATGTGAATTTAACATGCATCTAATTTATTGTGTTTGAGTGTGGCAGTGAATAGATGGAATTAGAGGGCAGTTTTGGAGCTTGGGAGGATGTAGGATGGTGTGGATAGGTAGCCTTCTGGAGGCTTGTCCCACACTCAGCCTTCAAAAGAAAGCCTACAGGAAAAAATATAGGAGCACATAGGAAAACTACAGGAGGAAAATAGGAAAACTATAGGAGGCCTACAGGAGGAGGCCGAGAGAAATTTTCGCTATTTTGAGGGTGTGAGAGTGGGTGGAAAAGGTGGATGAAGGTTGGAATGAGGTGTTAGGGTGCCTAAGGTCTACCATGAATCAGCAGGAGAGAGAAAGATGATTGGTTTGCTCAAGGAGAGAGGAAGAAGTTCTATGAAAAATGAAGGAAACTAGGGCAGAATTGAGATGAGGTTTAGGAGACCTATAGGGCATGGATCAAATGGAGGGTGTGATTGTCGGATACTCTTTTGCCTGAGTAGTAATGTGGATGGGAATTTTCCCAGCCATAAATACTTGAGAACCAAAGGGAGAAGAGGATTGAGATGGGTCGGCAACCATTTGAGTTTGTTGTGAGGGAAAAGGCTCTTTAAGCACGAGAGGAGTTCCAAGGGCACCTTTCAGCAAACGACTAACTTCAGACCACCTTGGACAGTCTTCGGTATAGTGATACTCATCACAGATAAGGTAAGGATACTTAGGCTTATGTTTGGCACCTTCCTTGAGTGGAGGTTTAGGGGAATCCTGCTTCGGCTGTTTATCTTTATCCTTTCATTTTCCCTTCTTTTTCCCTTTCGAGGCTTTGTCTGTTGTGGTGGACTGGATGGTATTCACCTCAGAAGTATTACTAGCATTGGATATGGTTTGAGAAGTATTTTCATTTGAAGCATTCGACTTTTTCTTCCCAGGGTTCGCGGAAGATTTCTTAGAGGGTGGATTGACAGAACTGTTGACACCGTCAACAGAAGGTGTTGGTGGAGCTTTGGAAGTTCTGGGCCTCAGAGCATGAGGAAAATAATCATATAACGTACCAAACTAGGAGTAAACCAAGTCAAGGTACTGAGCACACATAATAGCTTTCTCTTTAGTTACACATGCTCCCATAGCAATGTACTGAACTATTGGACCAACAAATGAAGTCGTAAACCAGTCAGTCAGAAGTTGATTGGGAATCCAAAACTTAATTAAACAGCGACGTCATATCCATTCATGAATATGATCGGAGATATGTGTGGCCACAGACTATTTTAAGAATGTCAGGAGATGTGTGCCTGTTCCATATCGAATCGACAACTGAAAATGAGTTAAAAATTCCATAGCTAACGAGTTAAAATCTTGAAAAGATTCGCGAGCTAACTCAATATACCACTTAGCAGTAGAGCCAGTGAGAGCCCGTTGGAAAAGGCGAAGTTGGATTGAATCATCAAGCCATGAGTTTGACGAGCACCATAGATGATACATCATAACATGAGCCTGGGGATCTTCTCCAACTTTACCATCAAACATGGGACAGTCACTTAGAATTTTAGTTGGAACCGGTGGCCAATACAGATTATGAATAATGGGATCATTTATCAGTTTGGACACGTCTGGTAATTCCAACATTGCTAAAAAGGGTAACTAAGGATTAAAGGACATTTGAGGCCGTGGGTAGGAGGTAATACCAGAGTTCCACCCAGCTGTTTTTTGCCCCCATTGGTTTTGTCCAGATGGATTTGGCCCATAAGGGTTATAGTTGTAACTGGATGGTTGACCCTGGATTTTCCCCTCAGCACTCCACTGGTTACCAACTTGGCCTGCAGGAGCAAGATAAGGTTGCTGGAAATTCTGATAAGGATTTACCTGCAGTTGTTGATAATTTTGATATGGGGAAAATTTAGCTTTCCCTTGGGATTGTTGGGTACCATAAGGTGGCTGGGCTCCAAACTGGGCTTGGTAGCGAGGTTGGGTTGGTAAGCAGGTTGAGATTGGGATCCAACTTAAATTTTAGGACCGAATTGGGTCTGGAGCCCAGACTGGGGCTGAAAACCAGGTGGCACTTGAGAAGAAACAATTATCTGAGTGCCCAGTTAAGTAGGCCCAGACGGATCTCCTTGAGAAAAATGAGGATGAGCCATTTGGCTAGAAGGTTGACCTAGCTGAGATTGAGGTTGATCCACTTGCCCATAAGGTTGAGCTTGTTGGGTACTAGGTCGTCCTTGCACAACTGAGGGTTGTCCTGATTGGACATATGGCTAAGTAGATTGGACAGTTGGTTGGCCTGGTTGATTTTGGGGCTGACCAATTTGCCTAGATGGATGACTAGGCTAGACAGTGGGTTGGCCTTGCTAAACGTAAGGCTGACCAACTTGCCTAGAAGAGTAGCCTTACTGGACACCGGGTTGAACTTGTTGATTATAAGGTTGTCTCAGGTTACCAAAAGGCTGCCTGAAATAGGTAAAAGAAGAACCACCAAAGGCCAAAGGTTGTCCTTGGAAGGGTTTTCCTTGTGGGCCTCCAGGTTGCCCTGGATAAGGTTGTCCATAAGACGACTGACCTTGATATGGTGGCCCTTGAAAATTTGCGGGTGGTGCTTGGCCGCCATGATAAGTGGTGGTAGCCCAAGCAACTGAAAATGGAACTGTGACCTCGACCGTGGGTTGATGTGCCATAGGTCCAGGGTAATAGATATGAGCTTTGTGAGAATCATAATAATTAAATGGATTTTGAGGATCCAGATTCTGAAGAGCTTGTACATATTGATCATATGCCTCCCCTGCTAGAATGGAACAAGAAGAAGGTGGGGCACTCAGTGTAGTATTAACAACTCCTACCATTGGGCCACTATTAGCAGGACCAGCAGAAGGCCTAGCAATAGTAGTGACCACCGAAGAAGCAGTGGCAACACTGACAACAGGAGCTGAAGAAGCCACACAAACAGTTGGCATGGTCGGAACAGATGTGATGGATACATTGTGAATTTGAGGTGTGAATGACTCTAAAGTCAAAGGGACGGTACGAGACCATATGGAACTCGAAAGGGGAGACCTGGAACCAATGATGTTCGCAAAAGCATTATACCTTAAAGGCAATGTGACACCAAGGGAAGTAATATGGAAAGGTGAAGTCCCTATTGCACAGAAAGGTGAAGTTTCTATAGGAATAGGTATTTCACTTTTTGACACAAAGGATTCTTCACCAGAGATGGGAGTTGTCTCATCCACATCAGAGGAAGACATCGAGACTGAAACACCAGGAGGAGTAGCGGGAAAGTCTTCCTTAGAAGGCTCTCAAATGGGGTTCCACTTAATATCATAAGACTTGTCCTCTGGGGCGCGAGAGTTAAGCGGTTGAATACTCGGGATAACAGGGAGGGTATCACTAACAACCGGAACCTCGGGAGCGAGAGAGGATGGAGACCCTTGGTCACTTGGGATGGGAGATGGGATCGATGATTCCGCCAGGATGATTCAATTCAAAATCCTAGGAAAACTAACGAGAAAGAACCCTATTCAAACTAAACCCAAACAAGACCTAACAGGGTAAATGTGAATGTGGCCGAATAAATTTTAAGACACAGGAATAAAACTTTACCTTTTCATCTTTAAAGATCAAGAAAAGGACAAAAAGATGACTCTAGTCACCTTCAAATATTTAATGAGCCTGAAGTGACAAGTGCTTAGATGGACCTTTTCTTTTAGGGAGTCTGAAAAGGAACAAAATTGACTACTCTGGAGAACTAGTCAAAAGGTTTACCAAACAATCCGTAAAACTACATATACACCTTGGTATTCATATGAAAACCAAGAACTTTCCGTACGACAGTTGATCTTCCCGAATGCTGTGTTCGGTGTGTTACGGTTTGCAAGGTGGTACACACAACTTCCTAGGGATATAGGATGATAACCTAGTGGGATCTCCCAACATATACTCAACGGTACATGGGAGCACAATTCCGTACTAGACCGCTATTGAGTCACAGAAGGAGGAATCACCCAACCTTGAGCGAGAACAATAGTGACTAGGTTTAACGACGCCAGAGCACGTCTCTAGCCTAGACCTCTAATTAATGAGCGTTATGTTCCAATGCGTTGTTAGATTTATTTAGTTCATTTTAAGGTTGATCCTTAATTATGTTTCAGTTTTCAGGCCTTACTGTGTGTATACAAAAAAACCTAGGATGCAGCTAAAATGAACGAAATATCCTTTTACTTCAATGAATGCCTACCTACAGGAGGGTAGAGAGATCATTCCCAAAAAACCAAGATGAGCAAATGAAATCACACAATGCATACAAACACCAATTCCTACATTGCATGGGTACTACTAATGAGAGATTTTATCATTCGCTTTCCAATATGCAACCTTGAAATGCAAATTCACTTTCACTTACGCACACTAAATGAATACAATCTTTTGATTTTTGATTTTTTTCAAAGGAACAAACAAGCAAGTGTGAAAGAACCGGTTCATCCAAACAATCGTGATCTATGTTTGGTAGTGAAAAGAAATTGAATCAATACTAAAGATTGGTTCAATAATTGCCACTAAAAATCAACAAGAAACAAAGAATGAGGAAGGCTCAATCAAACCAACAAGAAAGTTATAAATGAATCTTGAGCAAACCAGCAACCAAGACAATTGATTCAAGAAACTTGAAATAATGAACTATGTCACATGGGAAAAAAGACAAGATTCATTCAACAAAGCCAAAGAAGGAGTGCCTTGACCATAAACAGTGAAAAACAAATGACTAAGAAAGCGAAAAAGGCGAGGGATCAAGAGGACTGGAAAACTCAGGAGGCAGAATTGAGAAAATCAATTCTATAGGTATGGTCGTCGGGACAACACTAGCAACTAGCGTTGATAAGCAGCTAGCTATAGCAACAGGGCAACATCGTCATGGAAGAACATGTCTTCCCACGATGGACCGATTTCAGAGGTCGTCGTGACTGTGCGATGTTATCAAGCGAAGCACGTGATTTTACAAAAGCGTGACCGCGACGCGAGCACGACTGTTAGACTATGTTCTACGATGATGTAAAAAACAATGGTAAATGTGCCAAAAACTCCCAAATAAAAACCAGCCAATCTGAAAAACAATAGAGGGACCTCCTAGATCAATCTAGGTGACCTAAAATATTGATAAGTAATCCCCAAAAATAAAGAGAGACCAAATCAAAATCAAAACAAGAGCAAAGAGAAGAGCATATGATAGACTCCCCAATAGAGTCACCAATTTGTGATGCAGGAAAGTGTTCCCTCTATGGACAGAGGCAACCCCTTTAGCCCTAGAGTGGGTCTAGTCACAAACAAGGATAGATCAACAATAGCTTTCCTTAAACAGTCATAGTTGGAGGCCTACCTCAATCGGTGGTCGATGGAGTTCCGTTGTGTTGCTCCAGCTTTTGCTTCCTTCTCCTCAATGAGTGATCAACCTAAAACAATGCAAAGGAAATAAAAAAAAGCACGTAATCGGAAAACAACAATGATCTATTTACTCACAAAGTCAAGAAGTCATGAGCTATCAAGTAAATTACATACAAGACATAGGAAAACATCATTGATTGCAGTAATAATGAAATAGGAGTAAGCTTACAACCGGAGTCTTGACGTCGCAAGCCTTCTCAGAGGGATTCAGCCAGCATGTTCTTCAAGCATTCACTCTTTGAGGATAGATCTCCCAACACACAAAACCTCTCTCTCACTCATAAGCTTTTCATAAAGTCAAGGGAACTTCACAACCTTCCACAAGCTATCAACACTCTCACACTTGTTCACACCCACACGAGCTATCTATCAAACTCAAAAGCACTAACAACACTGCTCAACCCAAGAATTTACCAACTAGATGATCATAGAAAAGGTGAGTGTTTAAATAGGAGAAGGAGTCTCCATTAAAGGTGGAAGAGAGAGGCTATTCCCAAGGAAGGTAGCACAATTGACGGAACTGCTATACCAGGGAAGGAAGGGTGACACAAACTATGCCAACTACCAGGTCTGGAGTCATCCAAAAGGCTGACTATTGGAACAAATTCACCCAATTTGGATCATCACGGGTGTATAACTGAGCTTTAGCACTAACGTCGCTAGTAAGCAATGTAGCCAGTCAAATCATCACCAAAGATATCAAATAGCCTCGTGACAGGGCATGAATTCAGACCGTTGCAAGAAATATATGTACTTCCATGCTGGCAGCGCATTTGTTCTATTTATGATTGTCTTTCGGCACGTATATTAAGTCCATAGTCGCGATGAGGTAGATAAATTAGGAAAAGTGGGTCAATTGGCAGCATCAGAGAGCATTTGTTCAGTATGAGAATGTTTGACTTGGACACATGACATAGTAGAAGGATTGGGAGTGAAGGAAGTGACAAATTACTATGTAACAAAAAGAATGAGGATGGACAGTATGATTGAAGTGAGTTGTCACTCTCTTCTCTTGTGCTTCAATGGCTAGAGAGGCTAGTCGACAGGTCTCATCTAGTCACTCTAGATAGAGAAGACGTTCTTCTACTGGAGTAGTGTTGGGAAGTAATTCGAAGGCTAATTTCAGAGAAGGGATCTCAAACTCAATCAGAAGGGAAGCCTCCAGAGTGTAAGCCAATTGGAATAGGGTGAACCCGGTGGCATCCTTCACTGAAGTTTGGTAGGCCCATAAGGCGAAGAACATCATCAAATTCTAGTCAGATTTGTGCATGCCAATGGTGCGTTGAAGCATTGTAAATAGAACCTTGTTGACGGCTTTCACTTGGCCCTTGGCCTGAGGATAGTATGGTGTCAATCTATCATGCCTCAAGCCTAGCTGGGTTGTTAATTCAGTCATCATATGATTACAGAAGTTTTTACCATGATTAGTGACGATAGCCTGAGGGACTCGAAATCATGAAATAACCTAATTGAATAAAAATTGCACCGCTATGTGACCATCCTCAGATAGTGTAGGCATCTCCTCGATCCATTTTGTGAAATATTCAATGGCAATGATGATATACCCATGCCCCCCAGCCGAGCAAGGGTTACAGGTCATATAATCAATGCCCCATTTGTTAAAAGGGCCGACGATAATGACAGGGTGCAATGGAGTGGGAAGCGCACACATATTTTGTTGGTAGATTTGGCACTCATGACAAGAGCGGATGGCAAGAATGAAATCCTTGAATATAGAGGGCCAAAAATAACCAGCACGGAGAATCTTCTGAGTAGTAGCATACCCGAACATGTGACCACTGTAGGCGCTGGAATGGAAGTCATTTAGAACTCCTTCAGCTTCCTCGAATGTTAAGCATCAGTGGAGAACAGAGTCGGCACCAAGATGGTATAGAGTGTCCCCAATAATGCGATAAGGTTGAGAATGATGGCGAATCTATCACCGAGCATCCTTGGACAAATCAAGACGAAAGGAGGACGTTTGAAGATAGACAATAATATCCCTGTACCAAAGATCGAGGGTACTAATCAAGAACATAGTTTCATCCAGAATATGGTCCTCTAACCGAGAGGGTGTGGTAACAGATGGTAGAGAGCAAATCAACTTAGTGAAGATGAGGGAATTCTTGGACTTGGCGGTGGTGAACTCCAAGTCGAACTCTTGAAGGATGACAATCCACTTTGAGTATTTGCCCCCCAGTAAGCGACGTAACAAAATGTACATCATTGGGTTGCAATCAGAAATCACCGTCATGGTATGCAATAATATATAATGGCGGAAATGTTGGATGGCACAAATGGCAGCCAATGCTAATTTCTCGACATAGGCATAGCGAGTTTCCATATCAAGTAGATTGAGGCTGAGATAATAAACGACATGCTCAGTACCATCATCATCGTCTTGAACTAGAACCATGCCGATGGTGGTATCAGCAGCGGCTAAATAAAGAGTGTAGTCCCAGTGATAATCAGGGGGATGCAACAAAGGAGAAGAAACAAGGAGAGCCTTGAGGTGCTCAAATTACTCTTGTGCAGCGGTATCCCAAAGAAAAGTGGTGTCGCGTTTTAATAACTACGTATATTCTTTGGCCACTTCGGCATAATTCGGAATGAACCACCATAAAATATTTTCTTTACCCTGCAAACTCTGCAATTTCTGCAAAGAAGCAGGGCGAGGGCGATTTAATATGGCTTTGACTTTAAGGGGATCCAAATGGATACCCTCTCAGGAGACGATGAACCCGAGAAGTCTTCCTGACTCAACACATAAGACACACTTATGCAAATTAAGCCAGATATGATAGTGTCTACAATAGAGAAAAAATTCGCGAAGGTGGGTTGGATGGTCTCGGCGTTTCGCTGAATCAGCCGAAAGGTCATCTAGGTAAGGTTGCACAATGTGTTGAATATCATGAAACGCATAAGACATCGCGCATTGGAAGGTGGAACCGGCATTTTTTAAACCGAAGGGGAGCTTTTTATAAGTGAAAGTGCCCCATGGCCAGATAAAGGCAGTCTTGTGTTGATCTCCAGGTGCAATATTAATCTGGTTATAACCATAAAAGCCATCCATGAATGAGTATATTTCACTCCCGACACACTCATCAATGAGCTGGTCAATGAAGGGTGTAGGGTAGTTATCTTTGGGATAGGGCCGATTATTATCACGATAGTCAACACATACCCTAATAGTGCCCTGTTTTTTAGTCACAAGGACAATATTAGAGACCCAATCTGTGAGTGGGATGGGGTAAATAAAACTAGTTTTAAGAAGCTTTTCAACTTCCGCTTTAATAGATGCAGCCTTTCAAGGGTGCACGGGGTGTAGACGCTGTCGAACAGGTTTAGCACCCGAATAGGTAGGTATTTCATGCACCACGATGCTAGGATCGATGCCGGGCATCTCGTCGTAAGACCAAGCAAACACATCATGGAATTCATGAAAAACGCTAGTATAAAGCTAAATCTCCTCCGGAGTATAGGTCACTCCAACATGGATATGCTCGGCAATCCCTGGTTTAACAGAGATGTCGATTGGCTGAGTTTGCATAATGTTCCCCATATTCCCTTCAGAAGACACCTGATGGATCTGGATAGGTGTTTGAAGGGGTTGGGAGGGGAAACAAGAAGCAAAATTCTCGAGACAAGTAAGCATTTCTCGATGGGTAGGGAGAAATGAGGAATGATGGTGATGATCAGACCAAGGGGGTTCCTCAAAAGACATGGTCTCAATAATCACTTCATCAGAAGGAAAAATTTTCGGTAAAGGGTCTGAAGAAGCACCATCTCCAAGCCAAGGGGACTAAACATACGAGTCAAGAGCTCTGCTCAAAGGATTAGATTCTGAGGATGGAGCCGATGCAGAAACAATTTTGACATAGTTGAGCTCAGCAGGACTCAGCATCATCTCATCGCCTCAGGATTCTATCTGATCAGCAGGAGGAAGAACCCATGGATCAGAGCGAACATAAATCATATTAATGGGAGTGATGTTGGGAGGTAGGAGTGAAAAAACGCCCATAAGGGCAGGATATTTAAAGAGTCCAACTCCCACACTCTCACAAGGAACAGAGGTATGCTCTACGAAAGGGACGTTGCCATCGAAGGAGGAGGGAAAGAAGGATAACTGGTCTACTGTGATGATCTTCCCCTTATGAGGGAAACAAATGACACAAAATAGAGATGAAGCCACGGCTCGCATGGCATATGTCCAGCTTCGTCCTAAAAGGAGCTTGTAAGTTAAATTTGCATCAACAACTTTGACCTCCACTTTGACTGTCTTCCCTTCCAATGTAATGGGCAAGCATTGGAGTATACCATAAGGATGAGACTCTCTCCCATCAAAGGCTTCCAAGGTCGTAGGAGACTGGCTCATAGTCGGAGAACCAATAGCCTTCCAACAAGAAATAGACATTATGCAAGTAGAAGCACCTTCATCAATGACGTACGATGAATCATTTTAGAATTGATGATGACCTGAATAAGGAAGGCAATTTGGTGAGGCAGTTTGGGTATATGACTATCTAGGTCAAAATTAATCAAATTCGAATTGGCCAGGTCAATGCCACCGATGGCCGATAGCAAAGACTTCCTCTGAGAGGGGTAGCTCTGGAGAACTTCTAATGCGTACATAGCTGATGGAGCCTGGGCTAAGTCCTCAACGATGCTATAGTGCTAAGTAGCACGAGCATTAGGGTTGTATGAAGATTTTCAGAGTATGCCTTTAGGAGGAGGTCGGATGACTGCTTCAGTGCTAGATCGCTCAATATAAAGCGGATCAAAACTGGACAGAGGAGCACTAGAGAGGACCTTAGGCTCTTTCCCGGTAGGCGACAGATACTCTTTTACTCGAGGACTAATGTGGACGGGAATCGTCCCAACCATAAATACCTGAGAATCAAAGGGAGAAGAGGATTGAGATGGATCAACCACCATTTGAGTTTGTTGTGAGGGAAAAGGCTCTTTGAGTATGGTAGGAGTCCCAGGGGTGCCTTTCAACAAGCGACTAACTTTAGACTGCCTAGGGTAGTCTTTGGTATAGTGATCCTCGTCACATATGAGGCAAGGATACTTAGGCTTGCATTTGGTCCCTTCCTTGGGTGGAGGTTTAGGGGAATCCTGCTTCGGCTGATCAGCCTTATTATTTCCTTTTCCCTTATTTTTCCCTTTTGAGGCTTTGTCTGCAGTGGTGGACTGGACAGCGTTAACCTCAGAAGTGTTGCTAGAATTTGATACAACCTGAGAAGTGGTTTCATTTGAAGAATTCGACTTTTGCTTCCCAGGTTTCATGAAAGATTTTTGAGAGGGTGCATTGACAGAACTGATGACGCTATCAACAGATGGTGTTGGTGGGGCTTTGGAAGTTCTGGGTCTTGAAGCATCAGACAAATAATCATATAGCATATTGGACTAGGAGTAAACAAAGTCGAGGTATTAAGCACACACAATAGCTTGCTCTTCAGATACACATGCCCCCATAGCAATATCCCATGCTATCGGACTGACAAATGAAGTTGTGAACCAATCAGTTAGAAGCTGATTGGGAATCTAAAACTTAATCAAATGGTGATGTCATCTCCATTCATGAATATGATCAGAGATATGCATGGCCATGGTCTATTTTAAGGATGTCAAGAAATTTGTGCCCGTTTCATATCGAATTAGTAACTGAAAATGAGTTAAAAATGCCATATCTAACGAGTTAAAGTCCAGAAAAGATCCGCGAGCTAGTTCAATATACCATTTAGCAGTAGAGCCAGTGAGAGTTCGTTGAAAAAGGTGGAGTCGGATTGAATCATCAAGCCATGATTTTGACAAGAACCATAGATGATAAGTCATGACATGAGCTTGGGGATCTTCTCTAGCTTTACCATCAAACTTGAACTGGCGGCCAATACGGATTATGAAGAATGGGATCATTTGTCAGTTTGGACACATCTGACAATTCCAACATCGCTAAAAAGGGTAATTAAGGGTTAAAGGACATATGAGGTCACGGGTAGGAGGTAGCACCAGAGTTCCACCCAGCTACTTGTTGCCCCCATTGGTTTTGTCCAGATGGACTTGGCCCATAAGGGTTTTGTCTATAGGAATTTTTTCCATAGGGGTTATAATTATAATTGGATGATTGACCCTAGATTTTCCCCCATCATTCCACTGATTACCAACTTGGCCTACAGGAGCAACATATGGTTGCTGGAAATTCTGATAAGGATTTACCTGTAGTTGTTGATAATTTTGATATGGGGCAAATTGGGTTTTCCCTTGGGATTGCTAAAAACCATAAGGCAGCTGGGCTCTGAACTGAGCCTGGGAGCCAAGCTGCATTTGATAAGTAGGTTGAGATTGAGATCCAACGTGAATTTGAGGACCGGATTAGGTCTAGAGCCCAGATTGAGGCTAAAAATCGGGTGGGGCTTGAGAAGCAACAATTATTTGAGTGCCTGGTTGAGCAGGCCCAGACGGATGTCCTTGGGAGAACTGAGGCTGAGCCATCTGGCTAGAAAGTTGACCTAGTTGAGATTAAGGTTGACCCATTTGCCCAGAAGGTTGAGATTTCCAGGTACTGGGTTGTCCTTGCACAATTGAGGGTTGTCCTGATTGGCCGGATGGCTGAGCAGACTAGATAGTTGGTTGGCCTGGTCGGCTTTGACGCTAACCAATTTGTCCAGAGGGTTGATTAGGATGGATAGTGGGTGGTTGTTATGCTTCTTAACCTGCAAAGCAATACCGAACAGAGAAGATGCGAGAAAAATACCCAGAACACAGAATATGCGAAGAAAATATACCCAGAACACAGAATAGCAATGATTTTATTACTCAGAGAGAAATGTTCACATGCCTCTTCGAGGGGGCAACCTCCAATAGAGCAGAGCTCGATTACAAAAACAAGACACGATGCTCCTCGCAGGGAGTCTCTATCCTTTATATATGACTCCTACATGCAATACCACGGGCCAATACCGTGGGTTTTATTAATACCATCTATCTTATACTACCACCCATTTAACCTTTATTTAATACTACCGCCCATTTACAACTAATTGTGGTCCCATTTGCAACTAACTGGGTTAACCACTTACAAATATTAATATGGGCTTTATTGACTCTTGACTATGACGTGATCCCATGACATGAATAAGGGGTTTAGGGTGGGACCCTAACATGCCCTCCCCCTCAAAACTAGCCTTGTCCTCAAGGCTGAAGCTGCGGAAACTGTTGAAGAATAGTGGCTG
>APFE031084553.1:0-11973 GCA_000404065.3 Pinus taeda | reverse complement strand
TTTTGGTTTGGAAAAGTATTTCCCCTTGGCTAGATTCTAGTTTGGTTCGAGATTTCTTCCTTTTTCCCTTCTTTCCCTTTCCAACAAATGCAAAATTTTCTTCATCCTCTCCCTTGGATGAAATTCAATCTTTGGTATTTCACCCAATATCTTCTTGTACCAAATCAAACCATAAGCATTCCAAATTAGGTAATTTCTTCCTCCCATTCACTGAGTCCTAGTATCTATGCCAACTTTTGGGAAGCTGTAGAAGAGCTAGGCTCACCATGTCATCTTATGCAACATTCACACCAACCCCTCCAAGCTCATGCCGAACTTGTGTAAATCTAGTGGGATACTACAAAATGGTATCGTTCTTCTACATATTAATCTTTCAAAGTTTGCCTTTGAGGGACAATTTTCTAAGGTCATTTCTATTCTCAAATAACTCAATCAGTGACTTCCACATTGTGAAAGGAGTTTATTTCCCATGGATATTTGAGACAATGTGGTCTCACACTCCCTCCAATATTATTCTCCTTTCTTTGGCTACATATTTCTTCCACTGGGCTAGTTTTTCAGAATCAAATGATCCTAATTTTGGAATGTTCATCTTGACATATTCCAACAATCCTGAGAAGAGATGTGATGGTTACATGTCTTCTGAACTGTCCGTTGAATGTCATTCTCCCAACTCTAAATAAATCCTACTACATTGAAGCTGCAAATTTGAACCTCCTGAGGAACAACTTTGAAATTATTTTTCTAGTGTGAAACCTTCTTTGATATCATGTAGAAACATGGTGATAGAATTGTAACTGCTCAAAAAATTTCAATCTAAATCTTGAGACACAATTCTACTCTACTACTATGTGGAAATTAATTCACGATTTAGAACAACATTCATAGATATGCATCAATCACATACACAAGTACACATATTCCATGGGATCCTCATTGTAAGATAGTTCATAAGGCATGTAACCATCACATCTCTTCTCAGAGATAAGCTACAATCATACGAGCTAGTTTCTTCCATTCTGCATGTAAATCATTTCAGTACTCATTATTAACTAATTTAATTTCTGTTATGTCATTGTATCTCTATGTTCTATTTAAATATATATTTCATTTCATTCCTTCATAAATCCTGATCAAAATAGGTATAATTCAAGGCCCATCTAACCATCCTTCAACACATTTTAATCTCTCTCTTTTCATTCAATGACATCTTTTTGAGTTGTAATGTGCTCACTAGGAAGGTTAAGGAAGATTTGTCATATTGTATAGCTAAATACATTGAATGTGTAGGTTAAGGAGCATTTATTGTAGACGAGCATATTTGAGACCAACGGGAGGAAATGATTAGGGCTTGTTCCTTGCATCAACCCATCAAAAACTTGGTTGGCTTGTGGGAAGTTACTATCCCTTAGTGACTGCAAGAATCTTAGGAGACCAAATTTTATAGGATATTTGAAGGGAAGTAATCCTCCCTTAAAGGAGGCTACCCCTCACTCATTTTTATATAAATAAAGAATCTTAGAAGCTTAGTATGACTCAACTTTTTAGAGGAAGATAGTGACTATTAGAGCTAGAGCTTGCTACTTCTCATTTCCATTTTCATGTTATGTATTTGAATTGTTTCTTAGATTAATGAAGAACATATTTTTCCTCTAGTCTAAGTTTTTTTCAAGGGAGTTGTGTTTCCTTCGGTTAGGGCCCAACCCAAGCACTCAGGTGCCTCTCTTGTATATTTATGTTATGCATTTCTTTTTTTTCACTTAACCTAGTTGTGTCTCTCTTTTTCAAATATGTTTATATGAAAATTTTTCTCTATAGGTTAATCAGTCAAGCCTCTTGAGCTTGGTTGTAGGCCCTATGTATACAAGCACAAAAATATAGCCTTTCTTTTATACCATAGTTATATCCTAGTTTAAATTCAACTCATCCTTTCCTATAAATTTTGGTTTTCTACAATTAACATTTTAAGAGTCCTTTAATCATGATGTCTTTGCTGGTTGAATAATCAATTTGTGTGTTTAGGTGAAATATATTTATTTAGAAGGGAAAATAACATCATTTTCCATTACCAACACCATCTCCTTCAACACCCTTCTTCCCAATTCCATGCATTCCTCCAATCCATCTGCGCACAAAAAATTGCATTATAAAACTATAAGAGACCATTAGTTTTGTTTATCCCCTTGTGAAAGATGGGATATTGAGTAGATATAAGCTTGGAAAGTCCTTTACTCTTCCACAACCTCCTACTATCTTCTCCCACTTTTAGACCACTTTTAAAACTCTTAACTCACTCTCAAATGCAATCCTATAGTAATACAAGGCATATGTTAACATCTTGTAGTAGTTTTGTAGTAGTCATGTAGCAATGTTGTAGCAATAATGTAGCACTTCACAAATTGATCAGAGGTTAGCCAAAATTTACTCTTAAGCCTATTTTTTTGCTTATCATCACTTTACAACATACCCTAAGCCTTGGAATCCAACTTGAAGTGAGCAAAGACATTTTTTTCATCATCCTTTCATCACCGTCTCTTTAAATATGAAATTAGGGTTTACTATTTTGGTTAAGAGTTGAGTAGCATAGAAATAATTTACATTAATTACCTTTGATCATTTGATTTCTTCTACAAATAGATTAAAGTTTACATTGAATGCAATAATATAGCCTTGCTTTCTTTCATTTACTTTCAAGAAACTAGTTTAGGTTTACATTTATGTGATTTAATTTTTGCAAAACATAATTAGGGTTTTCTTTTTGAAATTTTGTTTTCTTGCAAATTGATTAGTGTTTCCTTGATTCAGTAAGACAAGTAAAGTTTCAATTACCCCTTCTCTTGCAAATTTAAGTGTAGTAGTTTCCTTCCTTGGAATTTTGCAAAATGGTCTTTACACATTTTAGTTTAATCCATTTCTTCAGATCCTCTTAGATAGAATCTTGATTACTATGAATATAGCACTATCACCTCCTAATTTTGTATGAAATCTATATTCTGTATTGATAAATTAAATTTGGTAGCCCTAGGAGTTGCAACATTTTTATTTTAATACTAGGACTCATCACTTGTTGGTGTTGTTATCGGGGAGGTGTTGAGGTAGGTTCTTCTTTATGCTTTAGAGTTTCTTTCTTTTCCATCCCATTTCCTGAAAAACAACAAAATATTTTTCATCAATATTTATCTTGATGAAAAAAACAAGAAATAAATAATAAAACATTTATTTCATGCCTTGTAAAGCTAGGGACAACTCAGGGAAATTTCTTCTAAAAACACCCACCTCTATAAGCAATCAACCTTCACATTTTGGTGACTGTAGACCTCCTCCTATGATCACAGAGGATTTGGAGAGATTTTTAGGTGAGAAAATAGATATTTTTGAGGATACCATAGGGGAAGAATAACCTCTATCACCCACTGAAGGAATGGTTGGAAATATGTAGCCGGATTTCTTTCCAATCAAAGAGACAAATGGGGAGGCTAGAATGAAGAACATTAGCCCCACTTCCCTTCCAAATTTTCATGGATTGGATTCCAAATACCCTAATACATTAATTTTTAATTTTTTTTTGTATGTAGAACATATGATTACACCTCTGATGATGAAAAACTTAAATTGTTTCCTTCCACCCTCAAGGATGCAACCATGCATTGGTTCATGAGTTTGGAAGGAGGTAGTATAAATAATTGGGCTCAAATGCACCAAGTATCCAACCTGAAATACAAATATTATTACATAGAAAGGGACAAAAAATAATATATCTTCAAGAACACTTAAAGCCCAAATTAGTTTGTAGAGGACTTTGAAGAAATATTTTAGTTGGGCAATAGAAGGGCTAATTGCACCATTGATCTAGAATCAATGAAGATGGTATTACTCTAAGGAGCCAAAGAAGATTTGGTGGAGACCCTCAACTTGCTATCTAATTTAGATATTTACCAACTCAACTATGAGGAAATTAAGACAGTTTTCAAAAACCACTCTAGGGCTGCAAGGAAAAGAGGAAGACCTAGCCAAGGTTTGGTAATATCTTCACCTTCTATCTCAAACATCAATAATGAAATAGAGAGTATGTTAAAGGATTTTAAAAGATAAATGTTACATACTTTTTCCTTATAGATGGACACCATGTAGATCAAGAAGAAACAAGAGGAGGCAGAAAGGGCATTAGCCATATTTTTCCCTAAATGCACCAAAATACACCCTAAAAATGAGTGTCCATTGAATATAACTGAAATATTATTTGTATGTAAGGAAAATAATGAAAATGATAAATTTCCATCTCTTCAGGGTCTTAAAGTAGCGTATCAAGTTGTAGTTGGAGGCATGGAACAACTTTTCTTTGTCAACCAAATAAGGACACAAGGCCCTAGGCCATATCAAAAGGTATGTAAGGTATACACCATCCTCCTTATTTAAATTCAAAACATAATGCACCTTTTTAGTCTTGGTATCCACCAAAAAACTAACCATTCTCCATGCCTTCACCTTGGTTCTATCCTCCTCGTCAACTCGCCATTCCACCTTTCCAATCATATCAAACCCAACCTCCTTAATGGGGTAATCAAATACAAGGATGGAGGCCCTAAGAATCCAAACCACCTTCCTTAATGCCTCCTCCTCAACCACAATTACTCCGAAATAATCCACCTAAGAAACCCCAAATTCCTACTAAACCTAATTAGAACTCAAACAACAACTAAACCCAACAAGTATATAGTGGAGAAACTTCCTATATTACCTATGTTGTAGAAATCTAGGAGATCAACCTCAAGTCTAGGAAGTTACTTCCTAATTATGACCCACCTTATCCAATAAAATATATTTAAGAAGAGAAGGAAGAAAGTAATCCTCCTCCCGATCCTGAAAGGTTGGTCCATGCAAAATCACACAGACCAAAATAGGTTGAACTTCTTCGAGAACTTAAAAAAAAAGTGTTAAGATACCTCTCCTACAGGCCATCAAAGATGTTCCCATATACAATAAATTAATCAAGGAAGAGTTTTTCAAGAGGTCATGAAGGAAGAAGAGAGATTCCCCCACTATAAATGTTTTTGGGCAATTGGATAATCTAATGCTTGGGAAGATAATTTCCCCAAAGTATATGGATCCTTATATCATGGTAGTTGATGTATATCGCTGGGTGTGTGTTATATTCTTTTCATGCATCATGGGGTCTGGGGCAGGTCCCTAGATTTTTACTTTTTATTTTATGTCAATCCAATAATAGTTGGGTGGACCCAAGGATGGGGGATAGACCCAAAGATGGTGGGAGAACCTACCCATGGTTTTATGCATGGTTTTTTCACATGGTTTTGGGAAACATGGTTTTTTCTACACATGGTATTTTGTAGATCTAGTCAAGGGAACTACAATTATGTTCTAATCTAGGGTTAGTGGATTGGGTTTATGAATGCTTCGACATGCATAAATATGTATTGTAACATTGAAAGAAATATGATCTAAAATCAATTTGGTATTCTTGGTTTTGGGAACCAAGGGAAAGTATCTGTGTATTTTTGTTTTATGTTCTCGCCATTGTATATTTGTCTATTTTAAGAATTCTTTTGTAGGTAATTTCTGTAAAAGTTTAAAATCTATATTTGGTACCAGAGCAGTTTCAGCTTCAAGGGGATAACTTTGCTGTTGATGGGTTTTTTCTCGGGCTTGTGGTAGACCTTGTTACAGTGGAATATTTGTGAGATTGATTATTGCAGTGAAAAGAGATGCCTAATAGTGGAGGGATAGGGAGATAAATTCAATGGAGAAAATTTTGAGCTATTGAAGCTAAAGATGGAGGATATGTTAGTGGATAGAGATTAGTGGATCACTGTAGATCCAGGTATGACATCAATATGAATGTCAACAAAAGACTTGGTGAAGTTACATCATGAGGCAAAGAACACAATATGATTGTGTATCTTCGATTTAGTATTGTCGAATGTATCAGGGGAAGCTATGAAAACAAATTTGTGGGACAAGTTAGGGACTTTGTATCAATCTAAGTCTTTGGCAAACAAATTGTTGCTACAGAAAAAGCTATATAACCTGAGGATGAAGGATGGAGACTCAGTGATAGAGCATCTAAATTAATTTAATAATGTGGTAAGCCAATTTTTATCTATTGATATTAAAATTTTATATGAATATAAGTTCATCAGTCTTTTGTGTTCTCTACCATACTCATGGGATAGTCTAGTTGTCATAGGTAACAATACAACTAACTTGAAGTTTGACGAAATAGTCTCATCCTTGTTGTTAGAGGATATGAGACGGAAAAATATGGAGAGCCAGAATGGAGATGCCTTGTTTGTGAGAGGACAATCCTAGAATAGAAATACAAATAAGTCCTTAAGTGGGATATCTAAATCTATAGGGAGATCTAAATCTCCAAGAAAATATGTAAAGGTATGTTGGAAATGTGGAAAGGAGGGGCACTAAAAAAAGGATTGTAGATCTAAAGCTCTTGAGAAAGGAATGGAATCTGATGATGCTCCTTCTGTAGAAGTGAAAGCCACCTCAGGTGAAGGTGGGGATGTGTAGTTGGCTTCTTCTTCAAGTACACATGTAGATCATGAGGCATGATTAATTGAATCAAGTGCATCCTTTCAACTCACTCCTCATGGGGAGTTCTTCTATGAGTATGAGAAATATGATGGTGGTGGTGTCTTCCTAGGGGAGGAAAGGAAGGCCAAAATCATAGGACATGAAAAATGTAAGGTTAAGTTGCAAGGTGTAAGGACTAGAACACTTCCTAGTGCTTTTCATATTCCTACGTTGGACAAAAATCTAATTTCTATAATTAAGATGGATGATGCAGGTGTAAAAATATTGTTCAAGAATATACTTGCAAGATGGTTTAGGGAGCACTGGTATTGATGTGAGGAGTGCGGATTGGAACTCTGTACAATCTTATGAGTAGCATTGTTATTGATGGGTGCAACATTTATGTGGTTCCTAAAAGTGGATTTGAAAATCTAGTGGTCTATGGATAAAATTCTGTGCTATGGCATCGAAGACTTGGACACAATGGAGAGAAGTCCCTTGCAATAATGCATGGCAATGGTATGGTAGAAGGTACATCTAATTGATCTATGGTTTTCAATTTCTATGAAGATTGTGTATATGGAAAGAAAAATCGAGTGAGTTTCCCCTCTGGTGCTAAGATGACAAAAGGGATATTAGAGCTTGTGCACAATGATGTGTTTGGACCTATTTCTATTCCATTTATGGGTAAATGTGTGTACTATGTCTCATTTATACATGACTTCTCGAGGAATACATGGATATATTTCCTCAGGAAGAAAACTGAAGTCTTTGATAGGTTTAAAGGATTTGGTAGAAAATAAGATAGAGAAGAAGATAAAGGTGTTGGGGGACAAATAATAGTGGAGAGTTATACATGAAGGGTAATAAAGAACTTGTATGTAGGTTTAAAAAAGTCTATGTATGGGTTAAAATAGTCACCAAGGATGTGGTATAATAAATTTGATACATGTATATGGGGACTTGGCTTCACAAGAAGAAAAGTGTATCATTGTGTGTATTTTAAATTAATTGGTGACCGTGTTATTTATTTGGTCTTGTATGTGGATGAAATGTTGTTGATTGGAAATGTGAAAGAAATTATCTAGGATTTGAAGACCCAATTTTCCTCCAAATTTGACATGAAGGATCTTGGTCCTACAAAGTATATTTTGGGCAGTGAAACAAAAAAAAACATTAGGGATAAAGGAAGCTCTGGTTAAGCTAGAAGAATTATGTCAAGAATATATTGCAAAGGTTTAATATGCAAGATAGCAAGCCAGTCAAGGTTCCTATTTGTGTAGGTGTAAAGTTATATGTTGAATAATGTCCCAAGACACAATAAGAGGAAGAGGACATGTCACATGTTCCATATGTGAGTGTATTTGTTAGCTTGATATATGCAATGGTATGTACTAGACCTAACATTGCTCATGAAGTGGGAGTATTGAGTAGGTTTATGTCAAAACTAGGGAAGTAGAATTGGACAACAATGAAGCAAGTTTTTAGGTATTTGCATGGCACTTGTGATTATGGTCTATGCTACCAAGGAAGACCATGATTGGAAAGAGTTTTGTAAATCAGTGGCTTTGTTGATGTCAACTAGGATGGAGATATAGATTGAAGAAGATCTACAAGAGGGTATGTGTTTACCCTATTATGAGGAGAAATTAGTGTTGGGTGTGGAGCCTAATTATCTTCTGTATTCAAAGGTATCACTGCATTGGACCCAAATTCGTAATGGGGTGGCAGCACCACCTGTAATATATTCATTGCAGGGGGGTCCAGGGGGGGCGGCTGCGACCTTTGGGAGCCCCCCCTGGCGGGGGGATCGGGGGCGCCACCCCTGAAACTAAAAATAGATGCAAAATTGCCCTATAATATTTTGTAATTTCATGGTCAATATAGGCCATTCATGAGGCGGAGATCTGATGGTAGAAGTTATGTTTAATTTAGGGTTTTTCCCCTAGAAGGCAACTGCTCGCTATATATGAGGTAATTGTATTGCGTCTATGTAGATCTGTATTCTGAGTGAGGAAGAGAGAGGAGATTGAGAGTGAAGAGGGAATTACAGCAGATCTGTTGTAGGTTTTATCTCTTTAGTTTGCTGGATAATATAAAAAATAAGGACTGGATGTTTCTCCGTAGATGTAGCCCAAAATAGGTGAACCATGTATATCTGTCTCTTTTGTTTAATGCATTTTTTGTGTTTATATTTTTGCAATATTTTATGTGTTCCATTGCTCCATAATATATAATTTTCTAACAATTGGTTGGATAAGAAAGAGATAGTCATAGTGGAACTTTCAACAATAGAGGTTGAATACATGGCAACGACTCATGTAAGGAAGGAGGAAGTTTGTTTCAGAGATTGCATTCAAGTATGGGGTTGGTATAACGAGCTATACAAATATATTATGACAAAGAAAGTGCATTATTAGCAAAGAACCATGCTTATCATTTGAAGACAAATCACATTGATGTTTAGTATCATTTTGTGAGGGCTATGGTTGAAGACATAAAGGTGTTGCTGGTAAATGTGGACACTTTGAAGAATGTTGTAAATTCATTGACAAAGTTTGTGAGCACTGAGAAATATTTTTGTTGTAGAGAGGAAATGGGATTGTAGCCCTAAACCAATGGCTAAGCTCTCATGTATCCCTCTTTGTGGAAAGAAAACAACAAGTGGGAGAATGTTGGGTGTGTGTTATATTATTTCCATGCATCATGGGGTATAGGGCAACACCCCATGAAAAAGTTGTTTTATGCAGACCCAATAATAGTTGAGTAAACCCAAATATGGTAGGCAAACCTACCCATGGTTTTGTGCATGGATTTGGCACATGGTTTTGGGCATGATGGTTTTCTGCCAATGGTATTTTGTAGATCCAGTCAAGGGAACTATGGTTATGCTCTAATCCAAGGTTAGTGGATTGGGGTTTATGATTGCTTCGACATGTATAAATATGTATTGTAACATTGAAAGGAATATAATGAAAAATTAATATGGTATTCCCAATTTTGGGATCCAGGGGAAATTTTCGTGTATATTTTTTTTTATGTTCTCACATTGTATATTTTTATATTTTAAGAATTCATTTGCAAGTAATTTCTATACAGGGTGAAAACCTACATACATATTAACAAAATTGTAGTCCCCAACACACTCATCAATATAGGGGCTCTAATCAATGTCATGACTAGAGAAACCATGCTTAAGTTCAACCTATATGGAGCCCTAAAGAAAACCATAATTGTGTTGCAACTTGTAGACATATCTATAGTAGCACTTAAGGGTTTCATTGAGTATGTTATGGTTTCCATCAATTCTTGGGAGTACCCCACTAATTTCCTTGTACTCTAACACAAGAACAAGTTAAATGGGTATCCTCTCATCCTAGTGAGATGTTGGTTAGCTACTGTTGATGCTTATATTGGTTATAGAGCTGGGAACATGATAATCAAGAATGGGAAAATAAAAATAAAAAACAAATTTTATTATACCCCCTTTCTCAAACCTTTCTTGAGCATGGTTTTCCTATGTGGGTAGAGGAGGAAGAAGAGGAATAATTCTAGCAATCATCCCCCTACCCAATCTATACACTGGAAGCCACTGTTGGAAGCAGACTCATTAGATGAAGATAATATTTTTAATACTTTTTTGCAAAGGAAACATCCAACTTCAATGCAAATTAATGAATTAGAAGAGAGTCCTTTAGGGTAGCATAAAAAAAATCCAAGGGTAGAATTAATCATTACAATTTCTGATCAAGGCCATGTTAAAATTATGGAAATCAACCCATCTAGAACCCTGAAAATTAGTCCTTCCCTTTCAGCAAAATAAGAGGAATAATTGCTCAGTGTTTTAAGGAAGCACTTGATGCCTTCACTTGGGATTACAAAGAAATGAAAGGGGTCCATCCCCTAGTCTGTGCACATCGAAAATACATCAAAGAAGGCCACAAACCTATTCGATAGCCTTAGAGAAGGAAGAACCATGCACTTAAAGACATAGTAAAAGAAGAATTACAAAAATTGTTGGAAGTAGGATTCATTTATCCTATTTTAGATAGTGGATGTGTTTCACCTCTTATTATTGTGCCCAAAAAGAATGGTAAATGGTGAGTTTGTGTTGACTATAGGGAACTTAACAAAGGTACCAAGAAATACCATTTTTCCCTAACTTTTATTAATAAAATTTTGGATGTTATTGTAGGGAAAAAATTATTTTCATTTCTAGATGGTTTCAATGGGTACAATTAGATCCAAATCAGTCCTGAAGACTAGGCTAAGACTAGATTCACATGTCCATGGGGGAATTTCACCTATAAGGTCCTTGTTTTTGGAAAGTGAAATGCCCCTGCTACCTTCTAGAGGTAGATATTGAGTATTTTTTCTATTATTACTCATGACTCGGTTGAAATTTATATGGATGACTTCACTCCTTATGGAGACACATTCCAGGAAGACCTCTTTAAATTGTGTAAAGTTTTGAAAAGATGAATTGAAATGAATCTCTCTTTATGTCCAGAAAAATATTAATTTTTTATGAATGTAGGGATTATTCGAGGCCACTTCCTCTTTAAGGAAGGGGTTCAAGTTGACCCTAACAAGATCTCCATTATTAGAAGAGTATTTATTTCTTAGAAACAAAGGGATGTTATGAGATTCCTATCACTAACTGGATATTATAGGACATTTATAAGGATGTTAGTAAAATGGCATCACCATTATTTGGTTTTCTAACAAAATATTTAGATTTTTGTTCGAGATACTAGTTTCAAGAAGCATTTGAAGAGCTCAAGGACAAGTTGACAACTCCACCAATTCTTAGGGGCCAAAATTGGGCCTTTCCTTTTCATATTCACATAGATGCATCCAAAAAAGCTATAGAGGGACCCTTGAGACAATTGGAAGGTAATTTTTCCTATGTTATCTACTTCATCAACAAGAATTTGTCCAAGGATGAAATCAACTATATTGTCACTAAAAAATAACTCTTGTATGTTATAATTTACTTGAACAATTAAGTATTTGATCAAAAAACTTGATTGCAATTCTACGATTATTAGATGGATATTGTTATTACAATAGTTTAATCTAGCCACTATTGACAAGCCAGGGAACGATAATGTGGTTGTAGATTTTTGGCCTAGACTAAATCTACCTACAAAGAATGAAGAGATGATAGATGTTCAACTCCTATATGAGAACCTCTTCACTATATCATTGGTGTCACCTTGGTTTTATGATATATAAAACTTCTTGGTTGTTTTACAATTTCCTCCCAATCTATCCTCAAAGGAAAAGAGATAATTTTTTAGGAAGATAACCCCTTACACTTGGATTGGGGGAAACATTTTTAGATTGGGATCACATCATATTTTGAGGAGTTGTGTAAAGGAACATAAATTCTTTTATATCCTCTTAGCATGCCATGATGGATCTTGT
>APFE031084536.1:0-17185 GCA_000404065.3 Pinus taeda | reverse complement strand
AAAATGACAAAATCGGATGGCTGGTCTCATCTGTTATTTCAAAGATTTTAAGAATATTCCAAATTTGTAATCTGAAAAAGTTTAAAACCGACGTACCGCCTCTTCAAAATTCCAACCAACATCTCCAAGATATGGGCGTAGTGGATGAGATTTTCATTAAAACACACCTACCCCACCCCACCCCACCACGTTGCTATCTATATAAAAGCAATTATATTTAGAAAACTGGGGCCGTCTATATAAAAGCAATTATATTTAGAAAACTGGGGCCGTCTATATAAAAGCAATTATATTTAGAAAACTGGCATGTTTTTATTTTATTTTTAATTTCCAAAGATTGCATGGATTTTAATTTGAATGGTGTTATTATCGTAGTCCAATATGTCTCTGGAAACAACCGTTCCACATAATGACAAATCTGCTCTCTTTCCAACTGATACATTGCCCTCCATCTCTTCTCTTTTGGATTTCGATATGGAGGAAAATTTTAAAATTAGTTCCCACCATCGTCCCAAAAAGGAAAGTTTTAAAATTGGTTCAAACCATCATCCAAAAAAGGAAAGTTTTAAAATTGGTTCTCACCATCATTCAAAAAGGAAAGTTTTAAAATTGCTTCTAACTACCATCCCAAAAAAGCAATTATATTAGAAAGCTGACATGCTTTTTAGCAGTCTTTTTTTTCTTTTCCATTTAAGCTTTTTTTTTGTGTTTTTCAATTCTTTTATTAACTAATCGTTTCAATTATTATTATTTACCAGCCTTGATTTATAATGAATTTCTGAATTTTTACATCTATAGTGAAATTGATTTTTTTACATTTTTTTCAAATTTAAAATAAATTTTATAGGATTTGAACACAATTTCTATAAATATCTACAGTGCTTCTTTCAACGAATATATTAGCCTCTATCTCTTGAACAATCTTTCTTCCCAATTCATACATTGGCTACTTATCCCTTGCATAATCTTTCTTTCCAGCTCATACATTGGCCTCCATCTCATCTCCCCTCTTTCAACTTGAAATACAATTTTAAATTAAAATTGGTTGGCCTCACTGTCTGAAAAGAACCCAAGTTTATTTAAACGCTGGGAAACTCAAGAAGTGCTTGTCCACATTTGTGGATGGCATCCTTAATAAATCTATTAGTTTAGCTCAGTGTGACTAACCCATGTAGATTTAAGTCTCACACAGGTTGCCATAAATCTAGCCAAATACCCCAAGTCATTGACTTAAGTCTGCCGCATGTTGCCATAATTCTAGCCAAATGTCCAAAGTCATTTACTTAAGTCAAACACGTGTTACCATAAATCTAGCCAAATTCCCAAAGTCATTGACAACAACCAGTTGAGCTAAACCTTTGGGCTAATTCGAGCACTCTTAATGACATTTTGCTTAAATGCATGCATTTTATTTCTTTGCATCCTTCTTTCTTCTAGTTATTATTTTACCCTTTTGTAACTTTACTTCCGGATATTAGATCTTTTCCTTCTATTGTTAACATGGCTATATGAGTTACTATTACACTCTTACTGTGCTTTCACTATGTATTACACTAGTTATACTTTTATTCCCATGGACATATTCTTTTGGTCATTCATTGGATATTATTTTACCCTTTTGTAACTTTACTTCCAGAGATTAGATCTTTTCCTTCTATTGTTAACATGGCTCTATGAGTTACTATTACACTCTTATTGTGCTTTCACTATATATTACACTAGTTGTACTTTTATCCCCATAGACATATTTTTTTGGTCATTCATTGGACACTAATAAAATGATCTCAACTTATTTTATCTACCAATTAACTATGCTTTGTGGATTATTGGTAACAATATTTTATTAGCTTTTGCTCAAAATTTGAAGATTTTCAACTTCACTGTCTATTGTTTCAGATAAAATTTCAAAAATCTTGGTCACTTTTAGCTTTGTGCCTGTATTCAATCCAGAATTACACAATCCAATTAAAGAGCTTAAAGAAAAAGAAAGTGAGCTTAAAGAGATGACCAAGGAGCTTAGAAAAAGGCTATCTCACTCTACATACTATGCCAACCATGAAATATTCGTGAGTATAACATTGTCCTATGTTTATTTTCGATAGGCTATGACATATTATATTTGTCAAGGAATAGAAACACTATAAAGGGAGGTCCTGATTTCGAAGAGATGACACCCTTGTACATGTAAAATGACAAAAATAATAGAGAATATATACAAGCATGCTGATGCAAATACGTTTGTGTATACAAGTGAAACTTCCAAGTTTGCACTTTAAGGACAAACTAGAAGCATTGTTTGGAGATCTGGATAAGCATTCAAGTTTGAGAACTTGTTTCTAGATAACTTCATTATATGGATATAATTTTTCAGATATTAATAAGAGATTTCCATTTTTGTGCATATTCTCGTATATTTTTAATAAGAGGACAAACAAGATACTCCCAAATATGCTTGAATTCAATTTTCACATTTATCAATGTTTTTATGTCATTTTAGGATATTCCCCATGTAACTCTAAAGGTGAGATTTGAGCAAGGGACAAAAATAAATCATTTGAAATTCCCACATAAACAAAACGAATGCTATATTGAAGGAAATTACAAAAGATCATATGATTTGAATCCATATCCTTTTTAATTTGATTACATTGTCTAACTAACATTGAATATCTTGTTCTTCATAGAGAAAAGTATTCTTTCTTACTAGAAAGATGACACAAGCAAAAGGGTTGAAGATGAAGCTTACCAAAACTTATACGTGTACAATAGGTGGAGACAACAACAAGTGTTATAATGTGAATAATATTTCTTTAACTAAGTGATGGGTACTAACCATCAATACTTAGGTGCTTCTATAGGAGTTTGTAACCACCCATATTGACCTTAACTCCCATGGCATCTTCCACTAATTAATGGTGCCCTTGGAGAGCGACGTTGATCCATGGGAGACAAACATGGAAATGTAAATGTATAAATTCGATATAAAAAACATTGATAGTATTGGTAAGAAATTTTTTTATTAAAACTTCAAACATACTTGTAATAAGCACACCTATAATGAAATCAAAAGATTTAGTGGCTCATAGTTGAAATGCATTGGGAATTAGAATGGAACTACTATGAAAATGTTGGGTATGTGTTATATTATTTGAATTATTAGATACACATGTGATTTGTATGCATCATGAGAAATGGGAGGTCATTGTGGGGTCTTAGCCCCCCCTAAAAAATATTTGGATGGTTTTTAATCTCCACTTTTGACGATTTTCAACACACAATTTTCACTTTTGGTAGTTTTATGGCACATAATTAATGCAGTCCATGGTAATGTAATTCTGATTAAGAAAATAAATATGATTAATAGATATAGGGTTAATGGATGCCACATAATGTACACATTGTATTGTAACATTGTAAAGTAATATTATATACTGAAAAATCTTTCTAGTTTTCCAAATTTGGATTTCCCTAGTGAGATCTCTATTTTAAATGTTTGTGTAAGTCATTGCATTTTTTTTCTCTTGTTTTTCCTTTGAAGAGTTGATTCTCGATAACTCTACCCCTTTGTTCATTGTTTATACTCAATATCTTAATACACATTGCATCTCCGATGATTGTTACTCTCCACCTTTGGCTTCAATGCCAGAGGTATATAAGAGGCTACTGATATTAATTTTTTTTAACATACTTGTTGCTACCACTTAAATCAAATGATACCAATTGAATAAAGATAGAGAAAGACTTAGGAAACATCAAAATTTTCCATCTCATAGTACATTGTAATACACTTTTCTTCCCTTAAAATGTTTGCCTCTCCTTCCGATACAAGTATTTTTCTTTGGTATCGATTAAATGAGTTGTACTATTGTACCAACCCATAATTAAAGCTACTCCAAAATTAATATATAATATTGCACCAATGGTTGATCCAAATACCAATATCTCTCCCTTTTTGTACCAATTAACCGAGCTTCATTTCTATTGTTGTACAACGGAGCCATTGCACACTAATGGTTGTTACAAAATCCAAATTCTTCTCATACCTTAACATGACATGCTACTTATGCTTATTATTATTTAACATTATTATGTCAGCCACTTATAAAATTGAAATAATACAAAACATATAAGATTTGAAATTTTTTCATTTTTTTTTGGTTGAACAATCAACTCCCCCTGAACACATGCTACTACTAATCTTGTAGACCCCCCTGATCTTATTCACTATTCTTCTCTATGACCTCCTAATATACACTGATTGTTGACAAAAAATGACATATTCCTTCTTTCCTTTTTCTTATTATGGATCCATATCTACTATTCACACCACCTTCTCACACCATCTTTACTTCAATTCACTTGTTCATCTTGCTTTCTAGCTAAATGAAATTTACATACCTCCCTCAATATATCTCCAGTGGACCTTTCAACTAACCATTATTCTCTTGTAGCTCACCATCAATGATTTGTATGTCCTTTATGTTACTTGAGGTGTTTTTGTCCCTCACTTTTCTCTAATTGATGTGGTAAGAGAGATAACATTCTCATACTACAATCTTTCAGTTTACATTTATTAAGGACGTATGCAATGTTTGAGGTCCTAGTTGTTGTTGCTACAATTTACCGAATTCTTTCTCATTTTACATCATTTATATGAGAATGTGATGTCATTTATGTTATCAACCATTTTACTTAAACATAAAACATTTTTGTTTAAACCTTCGACAAACAAGACTTCTTTAGCCTTACTTTTCTCATTGTCAAGGCCAACTAGCCTTTTTCCCATTATTTTGGTTGATGTATTTTCTCTGAGAATGGCACTGGTAATTTTGACTTCCTTGAGTAAGATAACTTTTTATTTGTCTCATGTTATGTGACTCGAGCAATGATCATCTATATATGATTGGTCCTCTTTATCTTCACTACAAAGAGGTAAAATGCATTTTTTGCTTTATTTATTCTTTCTTTTTCCATGTTGATCCAAGTGGATATTGGTCACCACCCACCTATTCCACTTGGACCCCCACTATTGTACCATTATTTCTTTTAGTTGTCATAATTGTAGCACAGTTTACTATTTTTGGTAGTTTTTCAAGTGTTGAACTTCCATAGCCATTTTGAGGCCATACACGACGTTTTTTTGGAAAATGAGCAAACATCATTCTATGATTGACGTTTGTAGTCAAACGTTATAGTCCTTGGATAGATATTTCTAGTGAGGTTCATTTGTGTCAAACGGAGATATTATACCAAATTTACAACCCCGAGAAGTTGATGTACTAGTTTACCCTAAGAGGGCCCATAGTTTTGGCGCTTCATCTCCTAGGGTTATGTTTTTGGATGTTTAGGGTTTTCCATTGTTTCTCAATAATAAATAGGTGTTCGAGACTCATTGTAACAAAGTTCAGAGGCATGTAGCTGCCACATATCTTCTCAGAGATAAGCTAGCATGACCCGAGCTAGTTTATTTCCATTTTGTATGTAAGAATATTTAAGTTCTTTGAATGTAATGAAATGAAGTTTTATTTCTATTGCATCTATGTGTTTATGTTTATATCTGTTTTTTGTTGTGTTCTTGTATAAGTCTAAATTAGTGGTGTAAGAGGAGTATGCTCTTTCTCTGTTTTTCTTTGCATGTCTAGAATGAGGATGGGGTATAAGGAATTAGGGCTCGAGCTAGTTGAAGATTTTCAATACCAGCCCCACAAACCCCGACGGCCTCCCATGGAGAAAGAAAAGAAAGACGAGGGAACAAGATATCCCTTCAAAATATTTCTTGAAGAATCCCTGGAGCGATAGAGGAACACAATGATGGACAATTTTCCCAGATCCTTCGACAGATGCCCATATGTCACGCATCTTCATCCAAAAGCCACTCTGGTGGCATCACTCCCTTCAAGTTACAATTGTAATTTGACATTCCCATATTTGAAGGCCAGATAGATGCATACATCGTAGATAGATGGTTAAATATGTTGGAAGGGTATTTTTCAATTCACAAATTTTCCAATAGGGAAAATAATAATTTTGCACTCCTCAAGGTCACCCCCCACATCAAGAACTGGTGGGAAACCTACTGTGAGTAGAAGGATGAGAGGGAACCCTGACTGTTTTCAACCACACCCACTTGGAACTCTTTCTGAGATAACATCAAGGAGCAGTATTAACCTATTAGGAGATATAAAGATAAGTACATAAAGTGGACCACACTACAAAAGGGAAGGGACCAAGATGTGCTGAAGTTCACAAATATTTATCACACACTTCGCACGAAGTTGGTTATCAAGGATTCTGAGTGGCATCTGGTAGTCAAGTACCGGGGTTGTATGCAAAAGCACAACTATGAGATGGAGTTCCTAGACATTTCCTCACTTGGCACCGCCCACCGATATGATGTCAAGATCAAGCAAAAGATTAAATAGGAGAAGCGAGACTTTGGATCTGTGAATTCAAATTAAGGGAAAGGTGCCCCCAAACCATAGAACAAAGGACAAAGCTAAGGTGGAGTGACCCAAGATAACCCATTGAACCTGCAATCAAATAACAACACCACGAAGAGAAAGAAGGACATAGGAAAGTGGTGTGAGTTCCACAAGAGCCCCACTCACAACACAAGTGAGCGTCGAAGCAAGCAGTCACTAGCCAAGCAGTCTAAGTTCGAAACCAGCAAGGGAAATGAAAAAGGGAAGTATATTATTGATGTAGATCCTAGTGCCACTATTGCCACCACCGAGATCTAGAAGATTGAACTCGAAGATCCAAAGGAGGGGCAACATCTCTTCCACTCACATATGTGGGTGAACGATTCATCATTGCAATTCATTATTGAAAACAGAAGCCAAAATAACCTCATTTCAGAAGAGGTCATGAAATATTTGGGCTTACCAATCACACCACACCTGCATTTGTACACCATCAGGTGGCTTCACCAAGGATGAGATCTCCACAATAGCCAGAAGTGTCACCTTCCCTATAACATCAAGCCCTTCTTGGATGAGGTATTGTGTGATGTTTCTCCTTTCTAACATTCTGATGTTCTTAGGTCAACCATACTATGGAAGTGTCATGTGTGTATGTTTCAAGGCCTTGCACTGCTATTATTTCTCTCGTTAATAAGTTATATAGGATACCATAGGTAGCCCCACTTACCATCATCTCTTTTATCTCTGCTAAACAATGTAGTAAGATCATCTCCCATATCGGGAAATTTATTTTCTTTCTCATTCACTCTCAAAGTAAGGGGAAGATCATGGCCACATCCATGACCCTCAGGAAGGGTTCGCCCACGTAGTAGAAGCAAGTGGATAAGGTTGTGGATAAATACATGGACATCTTCTCCTCACCCATAGGGGTACCCTTGCACTATCAGGTCAAGCATTTGATCGATACAACTCCTGGAGCACCTCTATCCAACATGCCGATATATCATTATAACATTTTAGAAAATAAAGAGATCAAGCAGAAAATCTAGGAGTTTCTACAAAAAGAGCACATCCAAATAAGTTCCTAGCCTTGTGGAAGCTCAATTGTACTTGTACAGAAGAAGAATGGGACCTAGAGGCTCTGCATTGATTATCAGGCACTAAACAAGATCAATGTGAGGAACACGTATCCAATTCCATGAATTGATGACCTTCTACACCAACTCAAGGGGGGGCAAGTATTTCAGCAAGATCGATCTGAATTTTATCTATCACCATGTTCCAATAAATCCCACAGATGTATGGAAGAACAAATTCAAATCCTAGGAAGGCCTTTTTGAATGGTTGGTTATGCCCTTCGGGTTGACAAATTCCCCTGATACTTTTGTGAGGCTAATGGATGACATCTTTCAAACCTTCACGAACTCATTAGTGGTTGTTTATCTAGATGACATCCTCATATTCAACAAGAGTTAGGAAGAACACTTGCAACACATTAGGTGGGTCCTTCAAACCCTGTGGCAGCACAAACTATGTGGCAAATTTGATAAATGCATCTTTGGCATGAGCTAGGTGCAATATATGGGTTACATCATAGATGAGCGAGGCACACATGTGGAACCGTCTAAGATTAAAGTCATTCGGAATTGGCCAGCCCCAACCACTCTAACAGGGTTTCACAACTTTTTGGGCCTTGCAAATTTATATTGGAGGTTTGTGTTGGGATTCCCCCATATCGCTTGGCCTTTGAGTCAGAGTCGCAATAGAAGGTGTTTTTTTATTTGAAGCACAACCTCTCCTATACATCGGTATTCACATTTCCATACCTACAAAAACTATTTGAAATTGAGACAGATGCCTTTGACTATGCTATTGGTGCAGTCCCGACCCATCACGGGAATCAAGTGACCTATCATAGTGAGACACTTTTTGATACAATTTGAAAGTAGCCCACATATGATAAAGAGAAGTGTTCCATCATGCAGGCTTGTGGGAAATGGAACCATTACATTCTTGAGAATGAGATGATCATCCACATCGATAATAGACCTCTTTAGTTTATAGAGACACAAGGGAAGTTGTAGAACAATTTCCATCATAAGTGGTCTACATATCTGCAACAATTCTTCTTTGACAATAGATATAAAAATGGAAACACCAATCATGTTGCATACTACCTCAGACATCTCCCAATTGCGTCATTGACTATTGTTCTTAACTCTTGAGGCCACGAGACCTTTGGATGGACGCAACTATCCAAAAATGATCCAGAGTTCACCTCCACACAACATATGCTAGTTGATGGCAAGCAAGTTCCTGAATTCCACCTCCGAGACAGATTATTATGATACCTAGGCTACCTTTTTGTTCTATAAAGTGAGCATGCCAAGCTGATTTGGGAGGCACACTATAGTTAGGTCATATGACACTTTGGTGTGGAGAAAATTGTGGTCGTACTACACAAGTAATTTAATATGCCAAAACTCTGACATGATTTTGGGAAATATATCAAATCCTGCACTACCTATGCCATTACCAAGACAAGCATAAAGAAGCAAGGTTGTACACTCCTCTACCTAATCCCATCCATCTTTCGGAATCCAACTCTATGGACTATCTATCTAGACTCCCTTCTACCAAACATGGTAATGATTGTGTATTTGTGGTCGTGGACAAATTTCCTAAGATGGTTATATTGGCAATATGTAAGAAGAGTATCACAGTAGAGTACACTACCAAACTCTTCTTTAAATGAGTGTGGGTACATTTTGGGATCCCGTAGACCATTATATCATATCAGGATAGAATGACCCTGAGCACATTCTAGTCAAGTTGACACTATTGGACACCAAGCTCACCAAGTCAACTGCATTCCATCCCCAGATTGATGGCTAGACAAAGGTAATCAACAAGATGATAATGCACATACTCTGCATGTACAACTCCAAGCGTCCACGAACCTGGTATGAGAGTCTTCCATATGTGCAACATAGTTATAACAAAGCTCTCAATATCTCGAATGGTCGACGTCCCTTTCAAGTGGGTCTAGGATTTCAACCATTGTGTTCAATTGATGTTGTCATGCATCATACGACTACACAGACAGAATCCACACATTTACTATCTGAGGTTGATAAAGCAACCAGATTTATTGAATGCATCAAACACATCTGCCAGTAGGTTCACGACATCTTGGAGAAGTTCAGTTCCAAGTAAAAGCAACGACATGATCAACATTGGATGCCATGAAAGTTTCAGGTGCGCGAAAAAGTGTGGTTGCATTTGTAGAAAGAACACCTTACTGTAGCACACTAGAAGCTCATACCACTCTGATACAAGCCTTAAAACATTACCAATGTTTTTGGAGATAATATTTTTGAGCAGAGAATCCCCCCATTCCTTGGATTACACCTAGTGTTCAATGTAGACCACCTTCGGCCATATTTTCCACCATTACTAGACACACCAGACATTACATAACAACTCACACCAATAAAGATAAAATCAAACTACATGGAATAGGCCACAACTAATCGGATCATGGAAACGTAGATCAAGAACACTCAATAGTATAATATCCAAATGTAGTGGGCTATCAATGTTGGCCAAATCTTGCACCAAGGCAATTGGCTCACTAGGGACGAAGTTCAATGAAGTTTCCCCATCTCATGGAGGTTCTCAATATAATGGGGTACATTGCTTCCTAAGGGGGGAGGAATGATCCAAGTGGATATTGGTGGCCACCCGCCTATTCCACTTGGAGACCCACCATTATACCATTATGTCTTTCAATTTTCGTAATTGTAGAACAATTTACTATTTTTGGAAGTTTTTCAAGCTTTGAAATTCCAGAGTCATTTTGAGGCCCTAAATAATGTTTTTTTGGAAAACGAGAAAACATGAGACCTTGATTGATGTTTGTAGTCAAATTTATATTCCTTTGATATATATATTTATAACTAGGTATCGTGCATATCAAATAGAGATTGTATGCCAAAGTTAGGACCCTAGGAAGTTGATGTGTCAATTTTACCTAATGGGGACCATAGTTTTGGTGCTTCATCTCCTAGGGTTAGGTTTTTGGATGTTTAGGGTTTTCCATTGTTTCTCAATAATAAATAGGCCTTTGATACTCATTGTAACATAGTTCAGAACATGTAGCTACCAGATATCTTCTCAGAGATAAGCCACCATCGCCCAAGCTAGTTTATTTCCATTATGTATGTAAACATATTTTAGTTCTCTGATATTAATTAAACAAAGTTTCATTTATGTTGCATCTCTGTGTTTATTTTTATATCTGTATTATGTTGCATTCCTGCATAAGTCTGGACCACATGTCCTTGTGCTTTCTTCTTGTTTCATTTTTGTGTATTAATCAGGAAACTTCTATGGCCACTTGTTTGGTGTCCATGATTATCATATTTAAATCCTTCAGGGACATCCAATAAGGGAAAAAATTAGTTGTAACTCAATACCACCTTCATGAGAGTTAGTCGATTTATTCCTTTCAAAGTTACATTAGGAGGGCCTTCTTGAGGAATTCATTATTTTACCAATTGTTTTTTTAATTTTACTCTAATTGGGTTTATGAGAAAAAATAGATCTATGTTGATTTATTGCTCCATTTAACCTGCTTCCTTTACTGCTAATATGAATATGTAAATTTGTTGGTCCTTAGCTTGATTTGTGCCTTTGTTTTCATTGTTATTATCTCTTTTCTTGTGCATTAAATGCCCATTTGCCAGATGCCATGTATTTCCTTGACTTCAAGAATAGATTACAAATTCAATCTCTTCTACTTCTTTACGCCTCTTTTCCTAAAAAAAATTATTCCTTTTTTTCTTATTCTAAGAAGAAGGTCTGATCTTGCCACTTTTACACTCAATTTCTTTGTGCCCATAATTTGTACAGTTATAACATTCAATGTAATTGAGAAAAGGAGAAATAAATTGTTTCTTATAAGAATGTACCTATGGGGATTTTCAAGTATGTTGTCCCTAGTTCTTGACGACTGATAAGGCTAATTTCTAACATGATTATCTGCTAGGTAGGTTTTATAATGGACAACTCTATGGAAAAGAATTGTACACGAATGACATCTACCATAAAAAAAAGTACAAATGAATAAAAAATAAATAAAAATAAAAATTGTACTTACTGACAATTTTTCTTTCTTGATATGGTTTGTTGTTTCTTTAATAGATTTATCTTTGAGGGATATAGTGATTTTGTTGAATTCTTTATTGACCTTCTTAGTTGTTCGAAATATTGTAAGTTTCCCTCTTTTGATGTTGTTGATTTATATTTTCCTTATCTATATTGGTGTTAGGTCCTTTGATTTCATTAACATAGTTAATTGGTTCTTTTCCTTCAACCTTGTTGGTGCATGATTCTTCTTCATGACCTTGACCAGTCTTGATGAGAGGAGATCTTTGGCTACTAAGAATATCATTTAAAATGTTGGTACTATTATCAAACATTTGATATTGATTTATCTATTCATTGGTATTTTCCAAATCATTTCTCAATAAGACAATCTCAACTTTTAATCTCTCACAAACACCTTCTCCTTCAATCAGTTAACTAGTCATCACTTCTTTCATTCTTTTGGCTTCTTCTAAATCTATTTTCAGAATAATGAAGGATGAACCTTAGATATGTGTCCTTCTTTCTTATGCTCCTTGGATAGACCCTTTCTTAAGGATGTATTATCATTTTTTAGTCTTTCATAACTATTTTCCTTGTGCTTTAGCTTCTTTGATAGGATTTATTCAATTATTTTTGCTTCTTCTAGGTGGACCTTTTAAAGATTCACTGAATTGTTATCAGAAGAATGACTTTAGTTTTCAGAATCTTTCAATTTTTCCTTCATTCTTATGTTCTCTCTTTTGGCCTTCTTTAACTTATCTAGAGTAGTAATCAACTCTCCTTCAAGATTTACTCTATATTCTTCTTCATCTATCTCATTAGGGGAACTAACATGTTCAAATCTATGGTATATTTCACTTTCAACTTCTTTTTCTTATGAATCTAATATCTCTTTCTGATTGGCTTTAATTTCTTGAACAATATGATGATCCTATATAGCCATGAGTATAGATCCCTCTTCATAAATACTAGACGTATGTCTTTCTCTTTTTTTCTAACAAGCAATCATCTTCTAAGGAGTAAACACTTTTTCTATTTAGCTCGTAATATTTTCTCTGAACATCATGTTCTTCATTATCACTACCATTTTCTAAAATTACATATAGACATTTAGAAGAAATATAACTTATTCTTCTACAATTAAAAAAGAAAACAAACTTACCTACGAATGTCACTCCTTCTCCATCTTCTCTACTGTCTATCTCTAGATTTGATAAATTAGTAGCATTGTGACCTATTTCTCCACATTTGAAGTATTTGATAAGTTGCTTACATTTTTCTGATATCTTGTGTTGCCTCCTTTCGATCCGAGCTTTGTTCTTATAAGAGTCGTCTCTTAATCAATCATGCTATTTGATATTCTTTAAATATATGTGTACTTTTTCGTTCTAAGAATATTTCTTGACTTCGAATGCCATGTGAGAATATTAATCATAGATGAATTGCAACTTATTGCATATCTCATTTTCACTCTCTCAACAAATTACCTTGTTAGAATTTTATTTAGACAACCCATTCAATATTGTCTTCATATCTTCAATATTATAGTCATTCTCCTTTCCATTTACAATGGATAGCCATACATCCAACCCAAGAACCTTTAAATAGATTTTATTCTTTCCTTTTAGAGTGTATAATATGATCCATTTAATAATGATATTCCATATAATGGGGAAAGATAATATTAGTTAGCCATGATCCCTTGAGATATAAATTCTAGTGGTCACAAACTATTATTGAATGAATCGAATTTGATATAAATTGTTAGAAACTAGGATAATATTGAGAGCGCGATGAATTAGTATTATATAATTTCCAATATTTAATATTATTTTGCTATAACTAATCAATCACACAACAACAAAATTGATCATACATCATACACATATGAGACACATATATTTACATGGAAGCCCATAAAGGGATAAAACCAAAAATATTCCTTTTTTTCCTAATTTAAATGCAACCTCCAACCAACTGTTACTTCAAATTTACTGGCACCAACCAAAAGGAGACAATCATCCCCTATTCTACAAGCACCAACTCGCAGGAGGCACCAACACCTTTTGAATTACAATCACCCACTTGTTAGTGCCACCAAGCCCTATTGTTTGCAATTACCAACCTTATCTTTACACGCACCAACCTAAAGGAAGAACCAACTCCTTGAAGTTTATAGGAAGCAACATAAGGGAAACACCCACTCCCTATATCGAAGAACCACATTGATTTTCCTTATAGATCCCTATTTTATCCTTTTTTAAACTCAAACTCATAAGATTTATTTCAATTCAAACAGTTTGACTTATTTGTAATGATGTCACTTATTCAACTCTCACATAACTAGATATTTTATTGCAACACAAATATGCTTAGACCTGTAATACTTTATATTTTTGTTCTCATGTTATATGAAGCTCTTATTCTCTATCTCAAATATGAATTATTATTCCCTAAATATAGACTACATTTTCATAAGAATTTTCAATTGTATCCTATGGTATACTCGTTGGTTCTTGATGTCATTTTTTCTTCCTCTACAATATGGTTCACACCTCTTATCCCAACATCTCTTAAACAATAACTTAACATAATTGTTTCTTTTGGAGTTCCTCTCATTTTCATTCACAATATGCATTTCAAATATACACCAGCCAAATTCATTTGGTTTTTTAACGATATAAGTTAAACATCCTCTTCACTCTTCATTCTTCCTATGATTTGTTCTTTAGGTAAAGTGAGAAGGTAATCGCGTCACACAAAGAGAGAAAAATAAAAATAAACTCAACTCTCTTGCTTTGGTTCTCTGTATTTAATATACTTGATTTGGTTTAGATGCGCACTCAATAAACTTAGTGACACGCACATCATCGCCATTTAATTTGTATTTATAGTTTATGGTTTATGATGTAATGGCTTATATAGGACCAACATGAGGTGTTTACTAGCCCCCATAAATTAATAATCATGGGTTGTCACCTTCAATAAATTCAATGTTGAACCCATTATTTACACTAAATTTTCATGTACTTTTTTGATAGGGTCAAGGCCACATGACATTGTTCCAATCACTTTTTCCCTTGGGGGCTTATTTCCTTGACCCATAAGACCATGTCACACGACCATGTCCTTAACCATCCAAGGGGAAAAATCTATGGATATCATGCTATCATCATGGTGACATCATCATGTCACATGGCACTCTTTGGGTGGTTCCGTGTGTGATTTTGAACCAAACCACTGGATCACCCAAAAGCACAATATACAAGTGATACATGGCACCCTTCAATGCGTCCATGTGTATCCACATCATCACCTTGAGCCATGACATTTCTCTGTCACTACCACCTATCCCCAAATGTGTTTCCCTATCATGTTATGGTCCACTTGGATGCCACTTGTGTTACTTATCACTCTTCTCCCATGCTTTTGAGTGCACACTAATTGGACCAAGTGCTATGATAAGAACTTGAGTACTTAGCCCAAGCACCATGTGACTAGAGACTATGACTATATGCCTTATTTTCCACTTCTTGGTGTTTATGCAACGTATGTGCCACACTTTTTTACCACTTGTTCCACAAATATTATATGTGTTAAAACTATTTTGTGAATTCCAATAGTTTTGTAGACACCCAAATAGTGGTTTTTGTACCTAGCGATGGGGGAGGGGAAATATATTTGAGCCATCGACGGGAAATACCTTTTGTACAACCTCCCTAAGAGATAAGCTCTTCCTCCCATTTCTTATGGAACCTTTCCCTCCTATAAATGTCTCCTCCATGAATGAGATCAGTTAGCTTGGAGCAAGCTTGGAGGTAGCTTGGATGTAACTGGATAATAGCTAGATGTGAGTTGATAGTTTCATGTTTCTAAGAGTGGGGTAGAGGTAGAGAGTGTTATTGGAGTGTGGAAGTAGCCTCATATGTATTTTGGCTTTATATTGTTTGAGGAGAGTTGATTTGAGAACTTTCTAGCATCAACTTTTCGAACTGAAGAGAGAGTCATTTGTTCCCTTGGGAGATGGTTCACAAGTAAATGCTTACGGAGACATACCGATGGAAACCTTCGAGGAGACTTACGACATGAAGGTTCGGTTGTAAGTTTTACTTAGATATATATACAAATCAATAGCTTGTTTCCTATATCGCATGTTGAAATTGTATGTCGATAGCTTGAGGTTCCTTGACTCTTCAAGTAGATTGTTTAGTTGTTTCCTATTACATTCGTGGTGTTTCTCTACATGTTGTTTTCAGGTACAAGTGATTAGAAGAACAAGAGCTAGAATGACACGACGGGGACTTCATCGAACATCGATCTGAAGGTAGGCCTTCATAACACCATCTTTCTAAGGAAAGTTTCTTTGGTATTGTCTTTGCGGTGACTAGACCCACTCTAGGGCTAGAGGGGTTGCCTCTGTCCACAGAGGGAACTTGCCTGTGTCACACCTACCACCCCTTAAAATTAAATTGAATTATTATAATAAACTATTATAATAATACATAATATTGTAATTAGATTAAAAAGGAAAAATAAAATAATATACATAAAACAATTTCCAATTTCCCTTAAGAAAGATATTATACATTTTTTAATTATATATGTAAAATATTTAAATAAAAAATGTTCTATTTATATTGAACTATGTTTGTGATTTATGGCATACATATTCATTGTAAACACAAACATTAAATAAAACTCAAACATCAAACATTACCATACACAATCACAAACATAGTACAAAAATGCCATCAATCATAAAATAACATGAATACAAAAACAAGAGTTGTTTTAATGCATTTAAAAATTACATACTAAAAACTAAGAAATGGAAAAGGAGAGAGGATGCACAAGCATTTAAGAACAGCCATAGTTCATTTTCAAGGGCATTGAGAAGGGGCTTTTTAGCCTCTTCAAACAAAAAATTTTTTTTTATTATGAGATTTTCAAGAGTAAATACATAATGAATAAATAAATGCTAATTTCTGTCATGAACATGGGGGACATGTAAATGCTTTGTCCATACATATATATTCCAGTCATTCTCTGCAAAAATAATATCTCTTAAAAGTCAGTGACAATAAAAAAAATATACATAATCTATTCTTACCTCACAAAACTATCCTTTTTCTTTTTCATTTCTATTTCTAAATTTAATATTTATTTATGATTTATCTAACAAAAACTTTGAAAAGAAAAACAAAAACAAAAAAAAATTGACACCTGCGTATCCTAAAACCCATCAATCACGGAAGGAGCAGCATCCTAAATGCCATCAATTAGTTGGCTGCTCCTTGCATCCATTCCTGTGGAGAAGCTGAAAATAAACCTACAACAATCAAATCAAACTAATAAAGTTCACTGGGGTGGGGTTATCGCATTTTTAATGTATAACATGATGAAAAATAAGAAAATATACCCATATTTGCATGATATATGACTAGATCGAGTGGACTGCGGCTGGGAAGGATATAGAAAACACACAGTGGTCAGGTCAGACATTTTGATTTGTGATTCCCATAAAATCAGATGAATTTTTTGCTCTCTCGCTCGCTGACATGCCTTTTCCTTTGAGCTTTTTGTACGGAATTTGTTCTATGCACAAGGTCGGG
>APFE031084521.1:0-17236 GCA_000404065.3 Pinus taeda | reverse complement strand
CAAATGTGGAGAGTGCCAAACTTAGGAGGACCATCCAGGAGCAGAAAACGGAGATCCAAGACTTGTCACTCAATTTGGAGAGGGCCAAATGGATTATCAGGTATTTGGAGCAGAGAAACAAATAGCTTGAGGACCAGCATGAGATCATGGAGCTGCAAAGCATCCGTGAGAATCACCAAGCTGCCCAACATATGAGGATCGAGCTCACTCCCTTGGAGCAGGAGATTAATAATGACCGAGAGTCTTGGATCGAGCGCATCAAAATCCACCTTGAGAGACTGCTAGAGAAGGATGACAGGGACAAAACCATACTGAGGTGGATGGTTTAGCATTACAGGGCACGGAACATGAGTTCAAAGGCTCGGATAAGGAGTTTGAAGGCAAAATTGAGCAAAGTGACAAAGAGGCAAAAGAGGCAAAAAGAGTAAGATCGGCTTCGAATCTTGGCTGAAGCCTATGTGGCCCAGCATAGTACCTCATAGAGAACCTCCAACCCAAATTTCAAGAAATTTGGGGCAATTTTGGTCACATGGCAAATTTTTGGTCACAACACAGGTTTTTCCTCCCTATGCGCCGCGCCACTGGCGCGACGCTTAGGATTGGGAGCTCCAAATTGCAAATGGTTTGCATTTTTGGATTCAACATGAAAAATCATGACTACTGGTGCATGGACAAGAAATTTGGGCATGATTTGAGTCTCCAGGAGGTCAAAAACATTCAAAAAATGACCTCTCTGCCCCTATTTTGACACACAGGAATCAGTCTTGGGAGAATGAAGATTTGGAGGGGCAAATGAGCACCAAATTCATAAATTCCACTTGCGTTGGAAAGTCGACAGGCCAGGCTTTCCAACAAGCACACTTGGGTACAATTTGGACTCCTGTAGGTACCTCAAAACAACCTCCAAAGTGGCATGGCGCATATAGACAAAAAGGCCAAATCATTTCCGCTTCGCGACATTTCGATTCGCGACTTTCTCCAAGTGGGCCCACTCATCTACACTTCACTTGTTTTGGCACCTAAGGAGAAATTTAAAGTATTTTCACTAGAGGATGGCTTCTATCCAAGTGGAAAAGGAAGGCGAGCAGTCACCCAAGCCATTTGTCTTTTTTGTAACGCTGCACCTGTAACTAATGGTTGGCTTTCAACTTCCACTTTGTAATGATTCGAAAAACTCCCCAACTCTTGGTCATTCTATTTCCTCATGGCAGTATATTTATTGTATGCAAATAATTTACAAAGGGTGGCTTGGCTTGTAATTTCTGGGAGACTATGGGAGAGAAACTCAGTTCTTCATTTTATATTTTGACAGAGGATTAATGAAAGGCAGCGGCTCTGTTTCATGAGATTCATGTGGCTGTGAATGTAGCAAATGTGTCTCTTTATGTTTCATATGTATTTTGTTATGATTCACAGTTCATTTCATCTTCATTTCCAGTGAATTTTTCTAAGTAAGATAAGGTAGAATTCATATTTATTGCTCTGCCTGTGGGAAAGTTTCACGTATGTGTTCTTCTTCTGTTGAAAAGGATTCATGTGTTTATGCCCTTTTCACGCTCCTAAACAATCTTTCCATTCCACATTATTTCAAATTTAATTGCTAGACTTTCCGCCTGTCTTGCCTCACGAAGTAATCTGTGCCTTTGTGTTAAATTCTCTGCTCATCGTTGTTCATTGGTCCCATACATCCCAAAAACTCAGTCATTTATCAAAATTCACTTCTTGGTTCCATATTTATTTACCTATCCTAAAATCAATATTCACTGTAAGTCATCTCAGACCATATCGTTTATTTATTCACTGAGCGTGACACGGAGAGAGCCATCTCCTATTCTGGTAGGGCTAGCTACCAGACTAAGTGTGGTTTGTTGTTACCATAAATTTTTCCTTCCTTTAGCCTAAGGCAGATTTGGGTGCTAACATCACCAATTAGATGATCGTGCACATTTTGTTCATGTATAACTCCAAGAATCCAAGAACATGCGGTGGGAGTCTCCCCTATTTCTAGCATAACTATAACAAATCTCTCCATAGCTCAATTGGCCACAACTCCTTTCAAGTGGGCTCAAGATTTCAATCCTTGGGCCCCAATGATGTCATACTACCCCTTGCAACTACGCAAGAAGCATATACACATGTTTAATTTAGCGTTGACAAAACTAGTAAGTTTATTGAGCGAATTCATCACATTTTCTAACATTTCCATGATATCTTGTAGAAGGCCAATACTAAGTAGAAACAATGTCATGATCAGCATTGGGTTGCACATAAGTTTCAAGAGGGAGACTAGGTTTGGTTGCAATTGTAGAAGGAATTAATTGTAGGGACCCATTAAAAGCCTTAGCCACTTCACTATGAACCTTACACCATCACCAAGGCTATGGGTGATAATACTTTTGAGCTAAGTATCCCCCCTTACTTGGCCAACACCCAATGTTCAATGTGGAACACCTTCAACTATACTTTCCACCATTGTTACACACATCAGATTCATAGAGTAGATGAGATCAACAAAGATCAACCTATATTGAATTGAACATGCCACATTAATGAGATCGTGGACACACATATTAAGAGCACTTGCTAATAGAGGATCCAACTATATCGAGTTGTCAAAGAATACGAGCTCTGAACCAAGGCAAGTGGCTCATTAGGAGCCAAATTTAGTAGAAGTTTCCCCAACTAGTGGAGGCACTCAATGTAATAGGACCATTTCTTCCTATGGGGGGAAGAATGATATCGGTGGATATCGATGAACACCCACTTATTCCATTGACTCATAGAGAATTTTTCTATTTTGGTATTTTTTCTACAGTGTTTTAGGTCTCAAGATTTGGAGTCATTTTGAGGCCCTAAATGGTATTTTTTAGGTAAACAGACACTCATTAGTCATACAATCTTGAGCATAATCGATAAATGTACTTCTTGGTTAGATACATTTCCAATGGGCTACTGATCATACCAAACAAAATATTGTATGCCATAGTAATGACTTCGAGAGGTTGACATTCCAACTTACCCCATCGTGGCCCATAAGTCTTTTGGCACTTCATCTCCTAGGGTTAGGTTTTTGGATGTTTATAATTTCTTATTGCTTCTTTATGATAAAAATGCCTCTGAGCCACATTATAAGACAATTCGACAAAGGAGAATGTCCATCACGTCTCTTCTATCAGATAAGTTACCACCATTCAAGCTAGTTTGTTTTCATTATGTCTTTATGCAATTTCTGCATTTTCTATTTATTAATAGAAGTCAGGTTTCACTGTATCTCTGTGTTATGATTATAAATCTGTATATCATTTTGTTCCCTTCATAAATTCATATATATATATATATAATATAATATATATATAGATATATATATATATAATATATATGTATATTATATATATATATATATATATATATATATATATATATATATATATATAAAGAGAGAGAGAGAGAGAGAGAGAGTAGTCTCTACCATAATTTATATCTAGAGTCATACTATAATAGTCAAACAATCTAGCCTTCTAATAAAAGATATGTCATAAGTAGCCTCACGCATTCACAATCAAAGTAACAAGGTACCAAATGATCTGGGTAGTGAAAGGTGTGAGATCCCTATGATGTTTCTTAAATCTTGTATAAGGTTTCTAGCTAGTGAAAGGTGTGAGATCCCTTCGATGTTTCTTAAAACTTGTATAAAGGTTCTTAATGAGCTCCACATAATATCAATTCCAATACTTATGTTTCCTAGTTCTAGCCTGGGGTTTGTTCTATCATCATCCAATTATGCTTAGTTTACATTAACTTCAAGTGAAAATCCATGTGATCTCAATATGTTGCATTTAAAGATGATTTTTTTTTTTTTGTTGTTGTTGTATTTATAATATAAAAAAGTTATGAAATACAAAAACAATGTTTACAAACTGACCTATAACCAATGAAACATAATGTTAGCACTCCTAAAATTCCTAAGCTCTCTCCTCAAATTGCTCGATAAAAGGGGAAAATATGTTGCATGGTTTGTTGGATAACAATATAAGGTTAGGGGTTGAGTGTAAATTCTTAAGATTGTGTATGTCTTCCTAAAAACACTAACTTGACATAGAGTTGGTATATTGCATAGTGGTTTGAAGAATGCTAATGTTATAAGCTCAAAAGTGCATACATGTTTTAAAAATACATATGTGCTTCTAAGAATGTGAGTACATTCATGAGTATGAATTTCTTGCACATCTTATTGTCACTTTTTGTACTATTAACTTCATGCAAATGCTTAGAAATAACTTGTTCAAATCAACACGTTTAAAAAAATAACATAAATTTAAAATGGATAAAAATTTACAATATCATTATAATTACAAATATAACATTTCCCAATAAAAAAACCATATAATTGAATAGAATGTAATATTACCTAAAAGTAAATCTAAATCTAACCAGCATGACCATAATAATATTGCAATAATAATAAACCATCTCAATGTTTCTATAAAGTTTTATATTTTTTTGTAAATAGGAAAAAAAAATACTAGTTAAAAAATAAGTTTTTGACCCAAAAAACATAAAAATCAATTAAATAACTAGAAAAGTATATATCAAACAACGAACTTTGACCAAAAAAAACATAAAAAACAATTAAATAACTAGAAAAGTATATATCAAACAACGAACTTTGCAAAGTAACAAGTGAAGACGTAAAAGTAACCATGACGTATTTCCGAGCCGACACTAACTCCGATAGAACACATCAGGGGGAGGTAAAAACTCAAAAGACTTAGTTGGATTCAAATAAGAAGGTATCATTAAAAATAAATCTCCACGTTACTTTAACCCGGTCAAAATAGAAGGATATAACTACTTTAATTTTTTATTTATAACTACTCTAATTTTTTTTTGTTTATATTTGGTTTCATTAATATTGTAATTAAAATATATAATTATATTTTAAGTATGTTTATTTTAGAATAAAGATTTTTATGGTTTAATTTAATTATTAATAATATTAAGTGGATGGTAGAAATTTTTCTATTAAATATTTTAAAATATTTTTAATTAATGATTAATAAATTGGAAAAAATGTTATAATTAGTTTTGAAAATAAATCTCAAGCTTTGACTTTATATATATTTTTAAATAATGTAATTAAATAATATATAATTATGTCTATTTTGGAATAAGATTTTATAATTTTAATTTAATTATTAATAATTATTAGGTGGATGGTAGAAATTTAACCTCTATAGAATATTCTAAAATATTTTTTGTTGTTGTTGATGATGATGATGGTTAACATCCACTGAGACCAAACCTTGGTCTATTAGAGCTAAAGAAACAAATTATTTAGTTTGATTTAAGATTTTATTCCTATGCTCAAAGAGCTCGGAGAGAAGCCTTCCAAGCTCACTATAATTTTGACATCGTAAAAGATTAGGAAGGTCAGTATTGCGAAAAAGGTTATGAAACTGAGTGTAACATACCTCGGTAATCTCACATGAAAATGCAGGGAGTTAGAATTTTGTTTACACAAATTAACCACAAGTAATTATCCAAATCACTATTTCACATTTGTCATTAACATTAAATAGAATGTTCATTAGCACATAAAGTAACTTTCAATAGAAGAGAGTAAGTTGCGTAAGCATTAACAACCACTGTTGTAGTACTTTTGTGGTATATTAACATAAGTTGTCTTATGAACCTATTAATGCCTCGAAAATCGCTGCATCAACATTGGGGAAAACCACCCGGTCCGGGCCTTAAAGGCGGTTCCTTTTCCGTTTGGTGTGGTGGCTCCGACTGGATATAATGAGACTATTTTCCCAATGATTTATGAATGGGATGGATAAATATCTAATTTACTTATATGTAATGACAAATGATGAAATACTTATTCTAAAATGCAATATTAATCTATACTAGGAAATTTATGTTTTAGTGCAACTCTTAATGGTTTTCATTGAAAAATAAGCATGTAGATGACTTTACTTTTAAACAAGAATATTCATTCATATGATAATTACTTTGTTCAAATAGTTGAACAAACTAATAATTAAAGCATTATTGCACTAATTTTATATATCATTGATGCATATATAGATGAAAGATAACAATTCTTGAACATTCAATAGTGATAAGTAAAAGAGATTGCTATAAGAATTTTATGCATATATCAACAATAGCAAAAATGAATGAATGCTAGTTCACATAAAAGAACGAAGCAAAACATAGATAATAGTACCATATGTGTTTGAATCCTCCCAACATGAATTTGCATTTGGATCCCTCTCTCTAAGTTAGAAATATTCTTACAGGAAGTAGTAGCGCATATCAGACAAAAGTACTCTTCATTAAAAGCTCGGAATGCAAGTCCAGTTTCATAAAAAAATATCTATTGGAAGTACACTAGTGCAACTTCCAATCTAAGTCTTCATACAAAAATTTCAGGAGCCTTTCTAAAAACATGAAATGGTCTATCAATACTATCTAAACTAACTAACTATGAAATAAAGATGTTGTGAACTGGTGTAACCGAATCACAAATACATGAAAATCTCCATGAAATAGATATGCTTGCAGTGGGTAAGGATGGTTCAATGTTTCGACTGACTATCTTTTGGCTTGAGTTGACATATGGCGAGCATTGGCTGCAGCGCTGGGGGATGACTCATACGCAAGTGCAGTTGGGCAGTATAGATGGCATCAATAATTTTAGGAATCATGTAACTGATTGCATCAGTTAGGCATTTGATTGTTTTCCTTTGACTGTATGGTTTCACAAGGAAGAACCAAAAGGTTTCCCATGTCAATGTTTGGATGCTTGCAATTAATCTCTGCCTCTTTTCCAGCTCCTGCTTCCATGTCTGCTCTAATGCTTTGACTGTTGGTAATTTTCCTGGGGTACATTCTGAAATAAAATTTAACAAATAAAGAGTATTATTAATTAATTCCACTAAATTACCAGTTGTCGATCTACATCTCGATGTTTCTCTTTCTGCCTTCATCAATTGAGTTTGCCACTCAAGGAACAAAATTTCCTTGTGTGATTCCAGAATTTGAGGCAGATTTGCGGCTTGCCCTTCCTTGGTTTCTTGCTAGGAAAGAAACTGTGTTAGTGTCTCATCTGCTTGCTCCAACCTTTTCCTGTCGTTAACCGACTTATTAATCATGGATGAGGAAATCTCACAGAAGGGAGGAACAAGAGAAATATTATTACATAGCAAGTTCAATTGAGTAGATAATGCTTTGGTTATTTGGAGAGCCTCTGATTTGAATTTCTCTATCTTAGGAAATTACTTGAACATTTCTATTTGTAATGATAGTTGAACAATCTGTTCATCTTTGGATTTGCTCAACTGTTCATTCATTGTCTTTAGCTTGTTCAATGCTTGAGACAACTCTTTTTGCTTTTGAATTGCATGTTAGTCTATCCTTTATTTCTCTTTAAGAATTTTCTCATTTAATTTCTCGTTTGATTGCTTTTGTGATGCTAACTATTGTTCTAACTACTCTATCCTTTATTATTTTTCTTGTACCTGTATCTCTAGTGAGATGATCGCTCGATCCTTTTGTTTAAGCAAATCGCTGACTTCCAATGCCTTATCCATAGTAGCTGCTGTATATGCCTCGGCATACTAAGAGAGCTTAGTAAGATCTTCGGAAGGGTTGACTTCCTCTCTCCATACCACATTAGTTATCTCCATCTGTGTAGGTAAAAGAGAAGATTGATCAAGTTTTCTCTTTTTTCTTTGTCTCTTTATTACAGCCGTATCCCTAGGGCTGTAGAAGACATCTAAGGGTGGTATTTCTTCTACTCGCAGAACAATCTCATGAGAAGGGTTTTCTAGAATTATTTCAACATCTGTCTGAGTCATGGGTGGGCCGCTAGTTCCTTCAAATGGAACTGTATTACTTGTTGTCTTTTTTCCAGTTGTTGCTTCAGGAGTACTAAATCCCTGCAGGATCTCAGTATTGCTGATAATTGAGTCAAACTATTGCCATTCTTTGAGTAGTTTGAGATCAATATGGATGTCTGAATCAATAAGTTCACCGCCCTTTTCTTGTTCTTGCTCCTGCTCTGGTTTTTTTTCTTTCTCAGGAATTTGTTCTACTACAGAAGCTTTACCAACAGCTTGTTGTTCAGTTTCACTTGATTGGACTGTCGGGGTTGTGGCTAATAGGTCTAGAGGCAGAGTTTGCAACCTCTGGTCTCTAAGCATATTAAACGTTTGGAGTCCTTCATCTTGATACCTCATCCCAGCCAATGTTTTAACTTGAAATAATGATTCAGCTAAGGAAAATAGATCATCGAATTCATCATCTTTATGATCAAACTTAGCAAGTTTGGCTTGAGATATGACATTATAAGCAACTTGTTTTGGATCATATGGCCTGTTAGGAATGGTGGCCAGATTCAACATTAATATCTTTTCTGTCTCCTTCTCTACATGCTTGTAGTCATGTAGAGTGAAAATGCCACACAGTAAAGGAAAGTTTGGCCAAATATGCTTCTTTGAATCCTTAAGGGTTCTAGATATCCCTTCTACTATTATTTGGTAGGCCAACTCCCGAGCTAACAATTTATCAGGCACATACAAGAGAAGAACATGGGGTTTAGTAAGGCTACCAAAAAGCCTTATGTAAGTAAATTTCTCCTCCCCGAACCAACTGCCTACTGCTATTAAATCAACTTCTACTTCAGAGGATATCCTTGGAGCAGGTTTATTAAAAATAGAATAATATACAGGGAGAATAAAACCATTGCAAATTTTATACAAATGATTTTTGTAATTCGCCTTCCATAATTGTTGGTGGTAAATGTGGATTGGATTTAGGTCTTGAGGAGTCCATTTCCACCCAAGTATTGGATATTCCGAATTAAAGCAAATAGTATCCTTAATATAAGAACTGTAATAGAATGGGGGAATAATCCAAGAAGTTTTATGCACATTTTTTCTATACTCTAAAATTGTTGTAACTAGTTTATCGGAAAAGATATTAGCCCAATCCATTGCATAACAGTTGATTTCAGCTTTCATTAGGGGTACCATTTCTATGGTGAATTTGGCCGAATCATATATTCCCCACATCCTACACATCATAGCCCCGACATAACAATAAGGGGAAGCCAAAGCTTCAACAGAGTGCTTACCCGATGACTCGTGCTTCTGCTTTTCGGGAAAATGTCTCCATTGATTTATCGGGGCTGACTCTGAATCATTCTCCTTTGCAAATACCTCCAAGAATGCCTTGTTGTATCGCTTCTCAGGTAGAGGTAAGTGGTATATTTTTCATGAGATTCTCAGGCTAAAATGAGCCAAATATACACCCATCAAATGTGCAAAAGGTTTTGTCCAAGACTGGAATTTTCTCCACCACCCATCTCACTACGTCCATATATGGTAGGATTTTAGCTCGTGTTGCTATTCTGTGTAGATAGGAACAAGCCAATTCTTTAAGAGTCCCTTTTGATTTGTTAGTAGAATTGGCTGTGGATTCCTCTAATAATTGCTCAGGGTCCTCGACTTTTATCAGATTGTAAATGCTCTCCCAGCTCGTGTTTCCTAGACCAAGACACTTCGTATCTGAGATTAATCCTTTCTTGCTTGGTCCGAGATCTTTGATTGGATGAGCTATTGCTGTAGGGGCTGCTGCTGTAGACTTCTTTGATTTCTTACCCATTTTCTCTGGTTTTCTGGTTTGAGAAGAATTCTACGCAAATAGTTGCAAATAGTGATACAGAGAAAATGTTGCTGCAAGCCAATATGATAATGCATAGGATTACGTTGATTGGCATAAAATACAATATAGTTAAGGATTACCACGGATGAAATCCTTTGAAATAGCCATCCTTAACTGCAATATTGAATAGCCATTTAAACTGTCAATTGTGGTAAATATCATCATAAATGTCCATCACGTCGCTCATATGCCAAATGATTGTTTCAAGCATGCCTTAGATTTTAATGATTGACGATCAACGATCAATCGCTGATCGGTGATCGGGAGTGTCAAAAGGAAGGCATTTAAGACTTGCTTTAAATATTTCCGATCACCGAAAGGTGATACAATATAATGCATGCAAACTTCCTTTAATATATTTTCTTTTCGAGATGTGCACCTAATTAATAGATCACAGTCGGGAGTTGGCATGGGCTTTATCCCTTGATCATGTGACTCCTGCCAAGTGTTGATCGCCGATTTCCGATTAGCTTTATCGCATCAGAGGAATTGATTAGGCCTCTTCAAATGTTCCTTTATTAATGATATGGCCGAGTCACCGATTGCAGATTGCGATTAGCGTTATCGCATCGGAGAAATTGAGGGGCTTTGCTCTATTGTGCGTTGGCATTTGTTTTCCCCAATTTACTGATTGTGGTTGCCTTTTCGAATCAGAGCATTGGGTGAGGTTGTTGTTTGTGTGTTTCCTTTAATATTGTGATATGCGATCTCCGATCGCTTTATCAAAATATTGAATGATTTTTTAATATTATAAAAGAAGCATTTTATTTTTTATTTAAAATGTTGTATAAAATGATTTTGTTACATCGGGGGTTTTAACAGGGATTTTTCTTATGATGAGGTACATACCATTTTATTCATACATCTAACTAAGTTTATTTCTTAAAGGGACCCATTTCATATTAAAAAATTTATACAAAATCTTAATATGAAATGGGGGGGTTATTGTACAGCACAAGAATGGTGATTCACTGGGAGAAATAGTTATCTCTTAGAAAATAATATAATACCTTGACTTCTTAATCTGAAAACCTTAATAGATAGAGAAAATCTAATATAAGTAGGTAATTATAAATTCTGAATGTAATGAAATCTATTTTTTCTATTTTCTTTCTCATCTCAAAATTAAATACATCCCTAAGTTTTAAGTAAACCTTACTTGGTTGATAATGATAAAACAAAAGACTTCTCTTTCCTTGCTTGTATAATGACTCCTTTGTCATAGGTAGAGCCACTGCTGCCAGTGAACGTCCATAGTCTAAGCAGGGTTACCTTTTAACCATTTAATCATTCATTGTCCTATCCATTTCAGAGCATAATTTAAAATAATGAATCAAAAATATATGTTTCTACATTTTTGTATTTCATTTTATTGTTTCTTTATTTTGTAATATAAAAAGCCATTCTCCTAGTTTGGTGGTCAGCTGTTGACAATGCCATTCACTGGTTATAATTTCACTGAACAAGCTAGCTCGTGATGAGACCTCTGGTCTTATAATTATAAGTCATTACCCTATTTTGGTATGCAGTCTTGGTAATGTCAGTTGAACTAGTCACCTATGCACATGGTAAGCAGGCTTATAAGAAGACCTCTTATCTTTTATATCAAATATATTTTAGAATTACACTTTGAAAAATCATAAACTTTGATGGATGGGGTGAATAATTTTATCCTTAAGAGAACATGGATGACAATTTTGAGAGTTGAAGATGATAGGTTTGAATCAGTCTTTGCTTTGTATTGATAACCATTTTTTAGGCTTCTAAAACTTTTAGAATGATTTACAATATTTTTAAGTTTTGAGAAGATTTTACAAAAATGAAAATGATTTCCAAAATTCAATCATACCTAATTCCTCTAATTTTCCTTTTCCTTTAGGGCTTTTCATCTATCAAAAGTAAATATTAAGACTATTTTCTTTTGAGTGACCTTTCCAATATAGTAAAAAACAATAGTAGGCTATGTACAAGTTTTATTTCTTATGACAAGAATAAGTATAGAAATATAACTGGAAATTGAATATTTACAAAGTGAGAAGGGGTTATCTCCTCAATTGAAGAGTTTTTTCAAAATAAGGCCATTAACAGGAAGACAATCTCTCTTTCTTGATAGATCTTGTAATATGAATGTAGATTTCCCTATATTCTAACTGATTTGGAATGGTCCAAGCCGCATTTTCTGAAACTTAGTGTGCTTTCCTTTATCTTCATGGGCCGTGTCCCACTTCAAAACTAGATCACCAACTTGTAAATGTCTTGAGCTTGTTGAAGTTGTATCAAAAGAAGATTTGATAATTTGTTGATGCTTTGCATGTGTAATTCGGGATTTCTCCCTTTCTTCCTCTAGTTTCAGAATCTGATCATGTCTTAATTGAATAGAAGATAAGGGATTTTCTTCAATAAACTACACTAAAGCTAGTGAAGGAAGTATTAAATTTGATAGTATGACAACCTCTTTTCCATACACTAGATTAAGTGGAGAAGTGCCTATTGAGGCCTTCTATGATAAGCGGTCTTCCCATAATGCAAATATCAAAGACTTATGTCAGTTTTTATGATTCTGTTCAATAGTTCTCTTAATGATTTTGATAAGATTCTTATTGGTAGATTCTGCTAAACCATCACCCTGAGGGTAGTATTTTGCAGAATATTTCAATTTGAATCCTCTCTTGATAGCAAATTCAAGTATAGAATTACTAGAGAAATAAGATGCATTATAAAAAATAAGAGCGTTTGAGACACCAAACCTGGCTCAAAGTTTGATGTCTTCAAAGGGATTGATTCCACCCACTTAGTAAAGTAATCGGTGGCTGTAACGATATACCTATGTTGCTTGGATGAATGTGGAGTAATTTCTCCAATGATATCCAATCCCCATTCTTCAAAAGGTTGTTCAATGTTGACTGGTTGCATGGGAAAAGCTGACTTCTTTTGTCTTCCACTAGTAGTTTGACATGTCTGACATCTCCTTACATATTCATGAGTATCTCTGAATAAAGTGGGCCAATAATACCTAGCATGAATGATTTTGTGGGCTGTTGTATCAGCTCCAAAATGTCCTCTTGCCAGACCATCATGTAGTTCCTGCAAGATCTCTTGTGCTTCAAGTTTTTCTAAGCATCTTAACAAAATTGAATCATAATTCCATCTCAACAACATGTCATCAACAATCATGAAATTCTTTGCCTTTAGTCTTATGACAAGCTTGTTTTTATAGGAATGATTAGTAGGAGCTTACCCATTTTTTAAGTAAAATATCAAATCTGCGTACTGGGATTCAGGATTGTTTTTACTCATCTCATTGATTTCTTCAATACTATTTGTACCTTCATGTTCTTGAATATTAGAAGCTCCTACTAACAACCTGAAAAAACCTTGTCCTTTGACAATCTTTGCTGGTTTTATGTCCAAATCATATTCTTGTAATTTTGTGACCCAATTTGCCCTTTTTTCTGCCAATTCCTTTTGAATTAGTAACTATCTTACTGCTGAAAAAGGGACTATAACTTTTGTATGAGCCTTTAAGACAAAGGGCCTGAAATGTTTAATGGATTTATATATATCAAAGGCTTGTATTTCAACTTCAGAGTAATTGAGTTTAGCACCTTGAACGTTTGAACTATAAAATGAAATTGGTGCTTCCAAGTTTTGATTATTGATTTGTGTCAGCACTGCTGCATAAGATGAATCAAATGCGAGAGTATATAGGATGAAATGATTGGAAAAATCAGTAGTGTTTAATGAAGGAGAATTTATGATTGCTTGCTTGATCAAATCAAAATCTTTTTTTCTATGTATCCCCATTTAAACACTGAATTCTTCTTTATCATGGTTTGTAATGGTGAAACAATCTGTGAAAAATCTGGGACAAATCTTTTTACAAAATTAACCTGGCCTAAAAATGATTGCATTGTCTTTTTATTATGTGGTAATGGAATATCAGAAATCTCTTTGATTCTATCTGGATCAATATAAATACCATCCTTTGAAACGACGAAACCCAAGGGCTTACCTTGGTCAAGAGAAAAGAATGGCTTCTTTGGATTGAGTGAAATGCCATATCTTTTGCAGCGCTCAAAGATTAGTTTCAAATCATGTAAGTGACTTCAACTTCATCTTTTCTTAGAGAAAATAGTAATGTCATCCAAATAGACAACTACTGATTTATTGATTAGGCCTTTGAATGTGATGTCCATTGCTCTTTGAAATGTAGATCCAACATTGATCAATCTGAAAAGCATTTTTTGATAGGCATAAGTTCCCCATTTGGTTCTGAAGGTAGTCTTAAGTCTGTCATTAGGGTGGAACAAAATTTGGTTATACCCTGAAAAACCATCTAGGAAGGACATTAGTTCAGATTCAGCCACCGAATGGAGAGTTTGCTCCATGGTAGGTAAAGGGAAGTTATCCTTTTGACTTGCTTTATTAAGATTTCTGAAATCAATACAAATTCTAATGTCACCATTCTTCTTCCTTAGTGGCACCATGTTGGACAGCCAATTTGAATGTCTAACAGGAAAAATTATCTTAGCTTTCAAGAGTTCTTTTAGTTCAGCTTTTATTTGACTCTCTAAGTTAGGATAAATCTTCCTTAACTTCTGTTGTACTGGTTTTTCTTCAGATATCATCAGAATTGTATGTTGTATGATAGATGTATCATACGTTTCCAAATCATCATATTTCCAAGCGAAGACATTTTTATATTTGTGCAATAATCTGATAAATGCAATTCTTTCTTCTGGTGTAAGTCCTAATCCCAAATTGATGTTTTGTGGATTCTCCTCAGTACCAAGGTTTATTAATTCAAATCTCAAAGTAGAACTTTGAAGCTTTGAATTAATAACCTATTTAAACCTATCTTTAATGTCATAAAGATCCTCAAGTTTGACCACTGGTTCAGGTATTGAGTTTTCTTCAAGTTTTTCCTTCATTTGAAGATCATGCTCACTTTCATCAATAATTCGATCCTCATAGGACTTATCAGAAGTTAAGAAATTTAAAATGTCATCATCATGATTGAATACTCGCCAATTAGTGACATTGGCAGGAATGGATGGCCTGAAAACTAATTTTACTGAAAACCTATTGGCACTGTAATCTTCAGATGGCAGGAGCTTAGAAGCAACATTAGCTAGCAAACCTGCTGCTGTATTCTGAGATCTCGAGATGGGGAGATATCAAATGCTAGAAAACGAGACACAAGGTCTTGCACTAAGGATTGATAATGTTTAAGGTGACTAGAAAGGCAATGTATAGTATTTCTAACTTGTCTTATTACAATTTCAGAGTCATCGAACACTTTCAAATATTGAACTTTAAGAACAATAGCTTTATAAAGTTCTTGAATCAAGGCTTCATATTCAGCAGTATTGTTTATGCACTCAAATTCTAATTTGCATGATAACATTGTATTTCTTCCCTCAGGACTAACTAAAATATATCCTGCTCTTGCACCTTCATTTGATTTAGACCCATCAAAGTATAATGACCAAAACAAAGATTTATCTATAGTTTTATTTACAGTTTCCTGAGCAATTTTAACACACCTTGATGTATCTGTTTGGGAAAAATTTTCAATTTTAGATGTGAAACTATTAACTGAGAAAGGTGATGATTGAGCAGTAAAATTTCCAAAGAATGATTCGGATGAATAGTTACCCAAAATGTTTTTGTTGAATGCCATTGGTTGGTTTTCTTGCTCAAACTCAATAATAGTATGAGTCATATGTTTCTCCCGATCAATCTTGATCTGATTTGGCTTTCCTTTATAGGGCAGCCACATGTGCGACCAATCGGTGGAAATGTAACCATGAAATTTCTCAAACCAGTCTCTACTTAAAATAAAACCATAAAACTCAGGAATATCAGCGATTAAGATATCAATTCTCTGAACAACTCTTGGGTCAGCTGATAACTTGATGGTAACTAAATTAATTTCTCCTAATACTTGGACCTTAGTTCTATCCAACTGGACAATATGAATTGTAGAGTTTTGGGGTTCAATATTTAGTTTAGAACAAAATGAGGGTGGCATTATATTTGAAGAAGCCCCTGAGTCTATCAAGAAATTGTGCAGATCTCTATTATAAATTTCGTAGGTCAAGAGAAAAGGAGTAGTATGAGAATTTGATCTATCTCTGATTAAAACAACATCAGTAGCTTCTACCCTACCAGGAGATGGTTTACCTGTTTCATTAGCAGCTTTGGATAGTATAGCATTTCGAAGAGGGGAAGAAGGTACTGCATGTAACTCCTTAAGCAACAATTTTTGTTGATGTTTGAGTTTACTAAGCTCAAACATTGTGATATTTTCCTTTGTTTTCTTCATGTCTTCGATAATGTTGTAATCCATAGAGTCTGTACCTACTAATGTTTTAGATGTTGAAGGTGGATTTGAGGCTGATGACTGATTTTGAGAAGGTACTGTCGTAGACTTCTTTGTGGAAATTTTTTCTTTAGTAGTGGTACCTACATTCCTTTTCTTCTGAGTTATTTGAACAGGTCCATGAGTACCTTTACTCTTCGTAGTTATAGGGAAAGCTTCCTATTCGTTTTCTGTATCAAAATTAGGCAAAATAAAGTCCCACATCCCATGACATTCAACAGTTACCTCTTCTTCAGTTTCTTTAGATGATAAGACTATCTCTTCTTCTTCTTCTTCTTCTTCGAGATCTAAGTCTGCATTGGATATAGCATTTGGAAGCTTTGATTCAAGTTTCTTAAAGTTTCTAAATGGCCTTTTTGTTGAAGTCTCAGCTACTTGCTTCTTGATTCTATCATTTCATTTGACATAGTTTTGAGAAATTTTTAGAGACCTTCCATATCATAGGGATCTTTAGCCACTTTCTTTTTTGAATCATCTTTGAAGGAGACCTTTTTTCATTTCCTATGTTCAAGAGAAGCTTTCTTTTCTAAGGCAATGATGTGTTTCTCTACAGCAAGTGCTTCTTTCATATTTTCTGGAAGAGTTGGTTTTGCAGCTCTATCTACAAAGATAGTTATATTTGAGGGTAGAGCTGTTATATATCATTTGCTTCTAACTTGCTCACTAAGTTTATAGGCGGTCGAAATCTTATTCAAGAGTTTATTGAACCGTGAATTGAACTCTTTTATAGGTTCTTTAGACTCTATCCTAGTATTTGAAAGATTATTAATTAACGTTGCTAGAGATCTGTCATCACCATATTTAGTCAAGATTTGTTCTTGGAAAATGTTCCAACTAGTAATGGATCCCGATAGTAGGGAAAAGTACCAAGACCCAGCTGATCCTTATAAGGTATAATGGAAAAGCCTAACAACCACATCTTCCTTTGTAATTCCTTTTAAATTGATTGACAACATAAAGTTGTTAATATGCTCATCTGCCTGTATGCCAGCATCTGGATTAAATTTAGGCAACCATTTTTCAGGATGAGCTCGCAATGGGTGTAATGGTGCAGGCATAGTGACTGCACCAGGATTATTCCATGGCTTTTGTGCCATTGTCGAACTACTACTAGATGAC
>APFE031084505.1:0-21743 GCA_000404065.3 Pinus taeda | reverse complement strand
ATAGGTTTGTTTAGCTATTTGTGCCTTGATGGTAGTTTATGTTGTTACTACTCTTATAGTTTAAAGGTTAATCACTTTGGGATGCTTTTCCTCTATCCACCCATGAATAGATTTGGCTTCCAAATGGAGTGGCATATCTTGATATGCGCTTTCCAAGCTTTGCTGATGATCCTTCAATGTGGGTATTGTGATCCAAACTTTCTATATCGAAAGATACTTATATTCATCTTATTATTTGTGGTCGGTATACCATCCTCATTATGAACTCACTTTTCTCTTCCATTAACAACAAGGATACCTTAGTGAAAGACATAACTTCTCGTTGATTCAATTCAACATAAAATACGAACATCTTCACCTACATTTTTATCATTTTCCTTGTAATTAAAAAGTCCCCATCCTCTTAGATTTTCCATATTGTGAGTTATTGTTCAATATAGGATTGTCTTTCCAAACAAGATTACTCCCATTTCTCGCTTCTCTAAGATTCTGTTTCATTTTGGCATGAAAGGTCCACAAGTTTTCCTTCATGAAATCTTTCATGTAAAACCTCATCTTCTTCAGCCTTCACTTTCTTTGTGTTCATCTTTCGTGTGTCACCCACCTACAAGAATTTTACCGTCCTCTTGAATATGTTCAGATTTTCTACGTCATGTAACTTTATGTGTGAATTTTACTTTTTAACTTTAGAACCTTGAATCCTTTCTGCCCCATAAACATATGCTCTGATCCCATACTCATTCTTTATTATCTACTAGCATAAATCCATCTTAACTTTTGATCTACCAAGCTCCAAGAGGGATCAAATCTATTTTCACCGTAAAAAAGGTCTGCACCTCAAGATATTTGATCCCTCTTGTCATCTGGAGTTAAGATCTATGCTAGTTTTAATTATTAATACTTATTTATATTTTTATGTAATATGACTGAGTCAAAATGTTACATAACATAACAAGAGGACATTACAACATATCTTCCATATTGGGTTGTAGAGTGCCTCTCGGTGCAATCACTAAATTTCTCTTTAATACCGAATTTCTCGTGGATGTAGGAGGCAAATCACCTCATTCTTGGCAGGAATCGAGAATCAATTTAGTACGAGTATTGCAGAGATGCTTTGAAATAGTTGATTCGAAAAATTAAGTATGAGTCATGAAAAGAAGTGGTGGATGGATTTATGGTGTTATAAAATCATATTGATGCGCCTAGCACGATTCCTTTGAGACATGATTCTTCTCTTAAGATCTTGTTTAGGGGATCGATTGATCATAATTTAAGTTGTTAAACATAAAAGACCATTTAATTTATTTCTCAACTCTACCACAATATCACTTTTATTTATTCCTTGTTACCATTCCACTTGAAAGTTGCTCTTTAACGTAGACCTTATCCTTCTCAACCATTTTTCTAATCTAAGATTACTTGGTCTTTGAAGATAGAATTTATCCTTCGCATACATCCTTATAGTTGAGGATGAAGAAATATTAATATATGCATAGCTACTCACTCACATGGAAATCTACCATACAAAAGTTCATGACCTTTATAAGTTGTTCTAATAGCCAAACAAAAGCAAGTGCAAGAGTTCACTATCCTCGGAGCTCCACACTGCATTTTGCAATATCTAGTAAAAAAAATGCCACCTAAGGAAAAATCTCTAGAAAATATTTTGAAAAGAATTGAGGAAATGATAAAAAACCACCCCCTTGAAATCCTTCATCTATGCCCTACTAGACCATAACAAAAAAGTTGAGAATGTTTTGTAAATTGCAGTTGGAGGACTTATATATCAATGGTCATCGCGAGCCATCATTTCTTCTCTAATGATGGTTAATAGCTACAAAAATACCTAGAGATTATATTATTAAAAGAGGTTGGAAAATGGGAATATATAGGAGAATCTTGGCAATCAACAATGACCTTGTGGTCACACACATTTACATAAACTAGACATTCCATCCAAGTCATGAGGGTGCTAGATGTAAGCACACAACAATCAATCTAGCGCATGCAACCACCATATGTGGTTACTCTAGATAAGGTGATGGAAATGAAAAGTTGCCACCCTCATGTTTCATGCTTAATTTTGAAATTGAAGAGAGAGATTAGAAAATGAACTTGGTATAAGCAACTTGTCTTCACATTCGACAAAGAGCAACCATTGGCAATGAATTTCATCCTTTTGTCTTGTCCATGTTTGCATTGTCGTGGTTCATGGATTTGTTTCCAATGGAACAAGTTGGATAATGAAGAAGCTTGGTTTAAACATATAGTGTGCTTGTTGGTGTGAACCTCGTGATTGAATGTTTTTGGTTTACATTATTTCAGTGCAAATTGAATGTGAGTCAAGTCATACAAGAGTCCTATTAGATAACGTTTGCATGGTTGTGGTACATAGATTTGTCTCTAATGGCACAAGTTGGATAATTGAAGAGTTTGGTTTAAAGTTATAGTGTAGTTACTCATTTGAACCTTGTGATTGAAGGTTTTGGTCTACATTATTTCAGTGCAATTTGATTGTGATTCAAGTCATACAAGAGTAGTATTAGATAAACACAAGGTCATTTACTTTAGGGAATTTCCCTACCTAAAGAATTTAAATAAATAAATAAAAGTGGAGTTGGTGGTCATTTTTGGGTCTCTTTCTCCTCCTATGAATGCCCATGTGTTCTTGTTCTTTTCCAAAGAATTTGCTTGCTTTTTCAAGACTACAAAAATTTTGTGTTATCATTAACTTCTATGCATATCATAGAGCTCACACATATGGGCCATGAACAATAACAACATAGTGGTGAGGAATTATTAAAAAAAAATAGAGCAATAATTTTCTTAGAAAGAATTGGGTTCAATTTAATTATATTCAAGTTGATTTGGGGTTGTCATACTACTTTAGGCTTGTTTTCCCTCGTTATCATGTCCCTAGTCCTAGAACTGAATGTTGTATATGCATTAGTTGGGATCTCATAGGTGTGTATACTAAGCTAGATGTCTCCCCCTTTGCATGCTTCTCAATTCATTGCCTCTAGATAAGACTCAACTTCATCATTGATTCTTAAAAATATTATTCCACTTATGGTCATTTGAGAATAGACAAACCTTGTAATTGGTGCACTCATCAACAATTAGATCTAAGAAGGTGCATAAATTATGTAGTTCCATCTCTTTCAATAAAAAACTTGTTGAGCATTTGGCCCCTATTTGAGACACTCCAACATAAAGAATTGATTCTATTTTAATTTATTGGACCAAGAAAACTATAAAAATAGTGTCAAGGAGTCTCATTGTCAACTTATCTCAAAGTGTTGACGCAACCCAAATGGATATCTAACCCTCAAGCAAAATGAAAATGAACAAAAAGAAACCATCAATAATGAAATGGATTAAATATGTAGTTCATTGAATAATACAAGTGTTCAAGGTGAAGAGATGGATGCCCTCCAAAGAAATTTTAGAGTCAAAGGAGAAGCCACTTAGGAATGGACCTCCATCATTAGTGAGCCTACTAGCACAAGCTTTAGACCACCAACTACACATCCAAACCTAAATGAGCCACCCTAGTATAGAAGTGGGTTAAGTGATATCACACATTATACTGTGAGGCAATAGCTAGTTGTTCTTCATAGTTTATGGAAGGGGAGGGGAGGCAATTTTGTAAGATCTACAATGGCTAAAACCTTATTGTTTCTACAATTGCATATTATAGATGAAACAAAAAATAAAAAATTCTAAAACAAGTGTAATTTACCACCCTAAGTATTTGCCTCTGCTAGTTGTAGTTTTATATTATAAATAATCTTTCAAGGTTTTTTTGTTTTTGAAATGTGAAGTTGATTGTAAAATGAAAAAAAAAATGGGTATGCATCAAATTTTTGCCAAATAAGAAAAAAATTCAAAGCTATGTAACTCAAATTAAAAAGGCTTATATTTTTCTAATAGTAATAGTAACAGTAATAGTGCTTTTTGAAAAGCAATTCTAAATTTTATCTTGTCAAGATAACAATTTTGAAAATATGGAAAAATTGATTGTGCATTCCACTAATAGATATCCATTAAATCTTGAAATGCAGTTCAAAAAAATCATATTTATTAAACATTATTTTTCTTAAAATTTGGTGTTGAAAATAACAAAAGAATATAAAGATATAAATTCAAAGTTGTTCATGTCCCTATTTATAAAATAATAAATTTTGAAAACCTATATTTATTACACATAAAATTTAAAATACTTAACATAAATTCTATGCTTCATATAGATTGGAAGTTATTCATGTCCATACATATGAAATAATAAATCTTGAAAATCCATCTTTATTGTACATACACAATTTAAAATATGATATCTGGAAAAAAAATAATAAAAAAAGAGATAAAAGAAAAAGTTTATTAATAATAAAGTTGATTTCTTTATAAATTGTAATAGACAAATTCAACAAAATATAATCTGTATATCTATCATATACACTCAAATGCAAAATCTAATATGATATAAATATATCAATAATAAACAAATATTAAACAACTTGCAAAAAGTCTTTTTATGGGTTAAATTATGAATACAATTGTTTGTGTGTAGCCAAGAAATGTATGCCTATGTTTATGAAATAATAAATTTTGAAATATATGCCTATGTTTATGAAATGATATATTTTGAAATGTAATTGTATAAATATTAAATGTTGAAGTATATGTTTTTTGTTTATGAAATACTAAATTTTGAATTAATCAAAAACATGTGACAAGTGAAAACATTTATTATAAAATTGGGTTTTTATAAATTATAATAAACAAAATCAACAAAATATTTTTATATCTGTTATATACACTAATGCAAAATCTCAAGTAACATAAATATATTAAAAATCATTTTTTGATTGTAATTATGAATACAATTGTGTGTGTAACCAATATACACACAAACACTACACAACACAACACAATAACACATTACAACACAACACAATACAACATAAATAATACAAATTTAGAATTATAAATGAAAGTATTAAATGTTGATGTTTATGAAATAATAAATTGTGTATATGCCCTTATTTATGAAATGGTATATTTTGAAATGTAGTTGTATAAATGTTTATGGGTATGCAATAATAAATTTTGAAGATTGCTTGTATAAATATTTAAATGTTGAAGTATATTATTTTTTGTTTATGAAATATTAAATGTTGATTTAATTGGAAAAATGGAGTAAAAGAAAGCATTCAATGTAAAGTTGGTTTTTTTATAAATTATAATAAACAAAATCAACAAAATATAAGTTTTATATCTATTATATACACTCAAATATATAAATATATTAAGAGTCGTCTTTTTGTTGAACTTATGAATACATTTGTTTGTGTGTAACCAATACACATACAAACACTACACATCACAACACTACATATAACACATTACAACACAACACAACAATACAATACAACACAAACAAATAATACAAATTTAGAATTATAGATGTAAATATTAAATGTTGATGTTTATGAAATAATAAATTTTGAAGTGTATGTCCTTGTTTATGAATTTGTAATGTACTTGTATAAATATTAAATGTTGATGGGTATGAAACAATAAAGCTTGAAGTATGTGTGTATAAATATTAAAATGTTTTGAAGTAAATGGTTTTTAGTTTATGAAATATTTAATGTTGATGGGTATGAAATAATGAATTTTTATCTTTATGAAAATAGTATGTTTTGAAATATGAAAGTGTGTTAAATTTGTAAAATATGGATTGGAGAATAACATTGATTTTGCTTTCTTTTTTCTTTATTTGTAATGGTTTTTACTATAAAATTTATTATTTATGAACCATATTTAAAAACAAAAAATAATAACATAATAGAAAAAGACACTCCTCCAAAACAGCTTTGGTGTGGCTAGCTTTTAAGGGAAACAATAAAAAAACCATAATCAAAGGGAGACACTCCTCCTAGATAGCTTTGGCCATGGCTATCCTTGAAGGTTGTGAGAAGGGATGAATCCCTTCCCAAAAGAAACAAAATGATATTAATATATGTTTTTTTGGTATGCCTATAATTACAATTACAAAACTATTACTACATGCATGTTTATTGTTAACTATTGCCCAAAAGTCTGATGCTCCATATACATTCCTGGTAGTACTCTTTGTGAAGATAAATTTTCAAGCTATGGTCATCCATCTCAAAAGCCTCCCATGTACCTATTTCACATAATAAAAAAACATTAAATTTATATTAATAAATTTATTTTGATTGGAAAAAATATTTCACATAATAAAAAAACATTAAATTTATATTAATAAATTTATTTTGATTGGAAAAATATTCATTAATGAAGAGATATTTGAAAACAAGGATGATGTTTAAATTAGATAAACAATGTTAGATATTGAAAAAACATTCAAGTATAGAATCAAAACAAATATGATGATAAAAAATATTTAAATTGGATAAGCGATTCCAAAATGATATTAAATTAGATAAACAATGTTATTTAAAAACAGCAATGATATTAAATTAGATAATCAGTGAGCAGACTGCATTTGGGTTGTCATGAATGTGAAGAGTCAAGCAGGAATTAGGGTGCATGGAATCCAACCAAATTGAGAAAAGCCTTAACTAAGGTGCGTTGATTGCAAGTCATTAAACATACAAGGGGCAAAAGTCCAAATAGTCACGTGTTCTGCTGCCTGCGAAGGAATCTGGAACAGACTAGAAATGGATTACGTTGATCTTGGTTAACAAGAGCTTATAGGAGCTAAAGTGTTCCCATAATAGTAAGTTACGCAAGTATGGATACTAAAGTATTTAAAGGTAGATATGCTCTTAAATTTAACTTATCACATATGCAGACACATAGTTGAACATTCCTAACATGGTTTTCATCCAAACTAATTGCTCAAACTACATTATACTATCAAAAAGCCAAGCCTCTAAATCATTGTTCCGATTTCTATCAAAAGCCAAGACTCTAACTGACTGTTCCCATTTCTATCAAAAGCCAAGACTTATTTATTGGTATGTTGTTGAAACGGTTCTTGGAGAATTAAATTGTTGAAGAAACGAAGAGCAGGGTAAAGAAAATTAAAATTAGTTGAAGCAATATTTGCTAATGAAAAGAATACACAAATAAATATCAAAATATTCATCCATTGAAATAACAAAAATTAAATAGGGTAGACCTTCCCCTGCTATTGATTCAATAGCAACTCGTCCATTCATCCCTCCCCTGCTTGATTCAATAGCAACTCATGCATTCATCCCTCCCTATTGTGCAGGGAGCTGTCGATTCACTGCAAGCTACCATTCATCCCTTACTGTTGTGCAAGGAGCTGCAGATTCACTGCAAAAGTAATTGCCCGCATTATTTTCCCAGGTTTTGTTGCACCTGTAGTGTTTGAAATTCAAAAAAATATGGAGTCGGAAGGAATGCATGACATATAGAAAAGAAAAGTTCATAGGTTTAAAAAGTGCGTATAGAACCCACCCTTTGATATGAATGGAGTTCAGAGACTATATGGGTAGGCAGGCTACTTCCAGGAAAAGATGTTTGTTAGATGTTTGGTTAACAGGAATAGTACGCTATTTCTCCCAATAGATCAGAGGTTGATGGCCGATGGGTGTGTTTGGTTAATTTAAATTGGGTTAAATACTAAAAGATAGAATAAAAATAAACCCATAGAAGGTGAGAGCCAGGGGATAATTCTTGCAAAAGGCAGAGTACGGGAGTGTTTTTTATAGCCAAAAGCATCAAAACACTTGGAAGATCAGTTGAGGTGAGGAGGGTTTTGCTTTTCCTAGGTTTGGTTTTGTTGCCTTGCACACAGAGCAAGGAATTATTGAGATAAGAGCTTAATTTATGTGATTGAATAGGTGAGGAATATCATAAGAATTCTATGAGTATGGGTTTATTGGTTTTGCTAATCATAAAAAAGCTAAATTCATATTCATATGAATTTGTTAACTAAAATTCTCCAAATCTGTTCATGGAATTATAATATATTTGGGCGAACTAAAAACCATAAACCCTCAAAAAATTGTAACATGCACAAATATGTTAAACTTACCCATCAAACAATTTCTGAAAAAATCCCAAACAGAAATCGAAAGATAAACCTGAAAGAATCCCCAAACCAAAATAAAAAAAACTCACCCTTAATTATGAATATCCAAACGGGACTATAGTGATCATGAGTAAAGCCTGTGGAGCTGTGATTCTGCCTGCATTCCTGGACTAAACAACTGAAAATATTAACATTAACAAAATAGCCCAAACACAAATAGAAGCTAAATCTGAAAAAATCCCCAAACAAAAATCTAAAATAAAACTCACCTTTAATTATCGAAATCCAAATTGGCTACACCAGTTATCGCGAGCATCATCGGGAACTGTGATTCTCCCGACACTCCTGACCAAACAACTGAGAATATTAACATTAGCAAAATAGAATAGAAATATTATTAATAAAATATTTCAAAAATACAAATTAAATCATGAACTAATAACTTACATTGTCATTTAAAGCTTTAAATAACCAATACAGCCATCCACCTCCACCATTACCCACCCATAGCATCCTTCGTCTTATTTTATGTTTCAAAACTACCTGCCAACCTCTCACCCAGAACCAAAAGAGAACAAACCATCCAAAAAAACCTTAAAAGACACACAAAATAAATTAACCCAAAAAAACGCACACACACAATAGCTGATAAGCATGGCCATGCTTGAAACATAAACCCAAAAACAAGCCAAAAGAAAACACAAAGACAAAAATGCCAATCTCCTTCCCGTCACTCTCTTCTCCCTTCTTTGTGCCCACAAGCACCCACCACCATCACCATTCTCTAGTATCCACTCTGCCAAGAAACACCCTCGAGTGTCCAAAATTATAGGAATATTCTTAAATTTGTACCAATATTTATAGGCAAAAATATTTTTGTCTTTCTCATGTTGTAAAATAAAGTCTAGAAGTCATAAAACTTACAATGTGGTGGAAAGTTTAAAATGGTTCAAAGAAAGATGAAGTTCGAGGGATACTCATGAAAACATTTAATGTTAGTAAACTAATGCTAGCATTAGTTTATTTGTGAGAAAATGTTAACCAAAATGTAACTTATAACATAAGATATATGGGTTGAAGAATTGGATATCTATCTTGGGAAGAGGTTAAATAAAGTCTTAGACTTAAACATAAGGTATAATGTGAAATGCAATATGTGATTTCAACAAAACTTTAATTTAAACAATGGTATATCATCATTTTTTGTAACTAATTAATTAAAAAACAAAAATACAATACTATAGTCTTTACAATTGAAAGGGGAAAGACTTGCAACATTGTGAAGGGACTAACAACATTGTAAAAATAGTTGATCCTTGAAGAGAAAACAAGATACTCCAAAAGAGCAATCACACCAAAAATCAAAATCAAAATTCTCTCCTTAAACTATTGGTCAAAATATAAGACACCATAGAAGTGCATATTTGGGATCAGAGTCAACGAAATTGGATTGTTACTCGGTGACAATGACTCAGATATGGTATCAAGTGATGGAATAGGTGATGTTCCCAAATTTTCCAAGATATCCAAAGGAATACCATATGAAAGCGGCCATTCAAGTACGAAATTGAGCAATTGATATCCATAAGGAATCCTTAATTGACGAGGCATCATAAGGGGTCATGTCACAGGCACATCTGTTGAGGAGATAGAAGAGATGGAGCAACCACATGAATCTATAGGTCTAGGCATTTTCAGAATTTGTTGCATGGTAGACTATAAAGTAGACTGAACACCAGTACCTGGAGAAGTGATATTTCTATCAAGATTGGGTAGAGGAATTTGTATAGAAGACAATTTACCACCAGAAATTGAAACATCCTGCACTATTGGTTGATCTTGAGGGCTCTTTCGCTTTCGGTCATTTGTCACTGTATTACTTCATAATTGCAATAAAAAGGATCTTAGTCCACATTAATAAACTGAACAACTTTTCTGCACCGAACACATGAATCTACAGGCCTAGGCACTTGCAGAATTTGTTGCATGGGACACTGCAAAGTAGACTGAATACCAATACCTGGATAAGAGATATTCCCATCAAGGTTAGGTAGAGGAATTTGCATAAAAGACAATTTACCACCAGAAATGGAAACATCCTACTCTGTTGGTTGATCCTCGGGGCTCTTCCGCTTTCGATCATTTGTTCCTGTATTACATCATAATTGCAATAAAAAGGATCTTAGTCCACATTAATAAACTGAACAACTTTTTTGTAGCCAACACATGAATCTACATGTCTAGGCATTTGCAGAATTTGTTGCATGGGACGCTGTAAAGTATACTGAATACCAATACCTGGAGAAGAGATATTCCCATCAAGGTTAGGTAGAGGAATTTGCGTAGAAGACCATTTACCACTGGAAGTGGAAACATCCTACTATGCTGGTTGATCCTCGTGGCTCTTCCTCTTTGCGTCACTTGTTCCTGAATTACATCAAAATTGCAACAAAATATAACTTAATCCGCATTAATAAACTGTACTTTTCTTGATTCAACACATGAATCTACACGTCTATGCACTTGCAGAATCTGTTGCACGGAAGACTATAAAGTATACTGAGAAAAAGAATGGATACACTACCGAATCAGAAAACAAAGTTCAAAGTTGAGAGGCTAATAAGTGAATGAAAAAGGATGGATATATTGCACAATCTGGAATGGAAATTTGAAAAAAAAACAGATACCTCTTATTAGAGTGATTGATGTTGAATATTTTATCATATGTTTGTAGGGATTCTAGCAAGTTCTATGGGTTAGTTTTGCCAAGTACTGAAAAGTAATACGTTATTTTTTCAATGTCAATTTGAAATGGACCAGTAATATTGGTGCCATGCTTTAGTGTTTTAGAGATCATTTTCTATTTATGTCCCAGTGTTTAAACAACTACGAGATAGAGAAATTTGTCTTTCTCTAAAGAATTTTCAACTTCAAAATAAGTCAAAATTGCACAAGTATTTTTTGTTTTAGGAATTATCCAACATTTGTACCTCACTCTCCTGCAGTGGGATCATCTTAGAATATCTGAAAACAAATATCTAAACATTTTAATACTCACAATAAATTCCATTGTATACCTTGATGTTCTCCCTGTGTTTTAGACATTATCCCATGTTAAAATGTCTATTAAGTATGTAATAGAGATGTGAGGAAAGAATTATCGAGATAAGTTGCATGTGGGTTAATGTAATGGTTGGAAATTCACAAATTGCTTGTGGAGCTCCCAAGTAACCATGACATCATGGTTGCTGAAGGAGCACATGGTTACATTTGAGCATTTTTCTTTACTGACTCAGACTCAAAATCAGACATATTAGAGCATAATCATTTTAGTGTTAAACCTTATAATAGCAATGAGAGGTTAAACTTAATATGGATAATGATAAAACAATTATTGCTTCTCCATTTTTTGTACAACGCGAAAATCATTGTTATCCATATTTTCTTATGTATGGAAGCAAGCATGTTCCTGTTTGTTTGAAGCCCAATTTGTTCATCTCAAGGAATCTGCTCATCAAAAGATTGGTGCTCTTAAGAAATTTTATTCACTACAACTCGACCTGTACATGATGCATAAGAAGCTGAACCAAACACTCTTAGGGTAGGAAGACCACTGAAGAGGAGCAATGATGTCCTAAAATGATATGCAGTACTCGTGGAGTGGAGGAGTGGCTACCTTGGGTTCCTATGTGGGTACTCTGGAGAATCTAAAGGAGAAGTGTTGCTCTCTTGCTATTATGTATATTGATATGCTTGTCGATGCTTGGAATAATGAAGGTCTCATTACCAAATATATAGATCTTGAGAAATATCCTATCCCATTAAACAAGTATGCCTAAATGGGAGTGCTTTAATTCTAGTAGTGTTTGATTTCTCTCCTCCACATGATTACTTGTCCATATTATTAACAAACAAAAACTTCCTTTTGTCACATTGAGAACTGTTCACTCCGCAAGCGGTTCAAATCACCTCTATGTAATAGCTGAAAAGAATTGTAAGAAATACCATACTTGAGATTGATTGGTGATTATCTCAGGCTTGAGAGTAGAGTTTAGTTGTAGTAAAATGCCTTTTCTATCATCCAAGCATGGTCTATTATCAGTTTCCCAAAGCCATGTAATTTGTTGTTTCCCACCTTTGTCAAAATATTCTATGAAATCAAATGTATCAACTGACATGGCTTCAATTGAATGGAGCTATGATTATCTATCTGGTCATTTCTATGATGCATGTTCTTCATTTGTTTTTGGTTGACATTTGTAGAGTCATTGCCTCGAGTCTGTTACTTTTGAGTCATTTCTTCATCATGGAGAAAATCAAATCCCATTTTAATGTTCACCGTTAGTTTTTACTGGAGGATTTGAGCCAACATCCTGATTCTCTTCATCATGGCTTCCAAACTTTCAAGTTTTTTTTCCAAAATCACAAGATGGGTTCTCTGTCAGTAATGGGTTGTCTATAGGGATCCCTAATCATCGTGTCTGTGAGGTCATGGGTACCAATCGAGGAGAAAGGGTAGGCGGTATTGCCCTACCTCCCATGTGAATGGGAATAGCTGCATTTTCCAAGCCTCAAAAAGACAGCAGATGCCTGAGTTTTATAGAGGCCCCTTGCTACAAAGAACCTTCTCTAAAAACCTTTCAACGTCGAAAGGATAAACCAATTAACTTGCAATGAGGTTAATCAATTTCTTTCATAATCACAACCACCTTAAGAACTGTTTACATATGGAAAGTTCAAAATCACATCAAAATTTTCTAAATCTTACCCTACGCAATATTTAATTCCAGCAATGTGAAAAACATTTCTTATGAATCACATTAAAATTTTGGAAATTCAACCCTACGTAATATTTAATTCCAGCATGTTCAAAAACATTTCTTATGAATCTCTAGGGCTTTCTGTTCTGCAATCGTGAAGTGCCTCAACTGTCACAAAACCTTAAAGAAAATTTTGAAATCTAATGTCCACAAAACCTTAAACAAAGACCATTTTACGCTCAATGGGTTGAAAGCTTGGAACATTTAATCTTCCCCTTCATATTGAGCTTTGACAAAAGCTTCTTTGTCAACATTGCGACCAGCAACACTTTTTGTCTCACTATAGACCGGAAAATGGGCTTCAGAATTTCCATCCTCTATAAGTTGGGCATGGGCATCATCTCCTTTATGTAACTTGTGGCATTTCTTGGATGACATATCTCTTTCTTCCTTCACTGAATCATATTTTCTTTTTCCAAGAACATTGTCTTTGTGAGTCTCTGCTATCTCCTACTCCTTTGTCTTTGCCATTCGTAACATGGACACGTGTTTTTTCCCTAAAATATGCAACTTGTGAAGATTTTATAGGCTTCCACAGTTAACCTCACAAAGAGAACACCACCCCACCAGTCCTTGCGGCTACTTTTTCTGTGGCTTTACTAGATATTTTAAACCCTTTTCCTTTAACTTTTTTAACCCGGATTGGTGCTTCTTCCCAAACACATGTTGTTTGGGAAGAACTTCCTTTGTGCTACACGTAACATCAGAGAGTGAGGACCACCCAAGGATATTTGGAGTCTTAGCATCCATATCTGATGCGTGGGATCTCCCTACGTGCCCTGTTTTTATACTTTGGTTGCAATCCAGAATCTGAGTTCTTACCCAACCTGGACTTGAAAATCTGAAAAGCATACCCAATGTTAGTAATAAAAATAGTATGCTCTATAATTTCCAATATGAAGATCGACCTCTCTCCATTTTCCCAGCCTCAGAAAGACAACAGAGAGGCTTTTTTAATGGCTAGTGAATGTGGTATTACCGTCAATAGTGATAAAGGCTCCCACAATATCAAACATTGCTCAATTAGTAAAAAAAATAATGGAAAAATTATTGAAATAGTAAAAAAAATTTCTGGCACAATAAGAAAAGGTAGAAAAAGAATGGATACACTACTGAATCAGAAAACAAAGTTCAAAGTTGAGAGGCTAAGAAGTGAATGAAAAATGATGGATACATTGCACAATCTGGAATGGAAATTTGAAAAAGAAAACAAATACCTCTTGTTGGCGTGACTAATGTTGATAGATCTAATGTTGAATATTTTATCATATGTTTGTAGGGATTCTAGCAAGTGCTATGGGTTAGTTTTGCCAAGTACTGAAAAGTAATACGTTATTTTTTCAATGTCAATTTGAAATGGACCAGTAAACATTGGTGCCATGCTTTAGTGTTTTAGATATCATTTTCTATTTATGTCCCAGTGTTTAAACAACTAAGATATAGAGAAATTCGTTTTTCTCTGAAGAATTTTTAACTTCAAAAGAAGACAAAATGGCACAAGTATAATGGATTGTCTGTAGGGATCCCTAACCATCGTGTCTCTGAGGTCATGGGTATCAATCGAGGAGAAAGGGTAGGCAGCATTGCCCTGACCACCCCACCAGTCCTTGTGACTACTTTTTTTGTGGCTTTACTACATCTTCTGAACCCTTTTGCTTCAACTTCTTTAACCTGGAATAGTGCTTCTTCCCAAACACATGTTGTTTGTGAAGAACTTCCTTTGCACTGCAGGTAACATCACAGAGTGAGCACCACCAAGGGATTTTTGGAGTCTTAGCATCCATATCTTTGATGCCTGGGAAATCCCTATGTGCCCTGTTTTTAGACATTGGTTGCCATCCAGAATGTGAGTTCTTACCCAACCTGGAATTGAAAATATGAAAAGCATACCCAATGTTAATAAAAAAAATAGTATGCTCTATAATTTCCAATATGAAGATCAACCTCTCTGCATTTTCCCAGCCTCAGAAAGAGGTTGTTTTAATGCCTAGTGAATGTGGTATTGCCCTCAACAGTGATAAAGGCTCCCACAATATCAAACATTGCTCAATTTTCCCAGCCTCAGAAAGACAGCAGAGAGGTTGTTTTAATGCCTAGTGAATGTGGTATTGCCCTCAACAGTGATAAAGGCTCCCATAATATCAAACATTGCTCAATTAGTAAACAAAAAGAATGGACAAATTACTGAAACAATAAAAAACTTTTCTAGCACAATAAGAAAGGGTAGAAAAAGAATGGATACACTATTGAATCAGAAAATGAAGTTCAAAGTTGAGAGGCTAAGAAGTGAATGAAAAAGGATAGATACATTGCACAATCTGGAATGGAAATTTGAAAAAAAAACAGATACCTCTTTTTGACATGACTGATGTGGATAAATCTCATTTTTAATATTTTATCATATGTTTGTAGGGATTCTAGCAAGTTCTATGGGTTAGTTTTGCAAAGTACTGAAAAGTAATACATTATTTTCTCAATGTCAATTTAAAATGGACCAGTAAATATTGGTGCCATGCTTTAGTGTTTTAGAGATCATTTTCTATTTATGTCCCAGTGTTTAAACAACTATGAGTTAGAGAAATTCGTCTTTCTCTGAAGAATTTTCAACTTCAAAAGAAGACAAAATGGCACAAGTATTTTTTGTTTTAGGAATTCTCGAAAATTTCCACCTCTCTCTCCTGCAATCGTATCATATTAGAATATGTGAAAACAAATATCTAAACATTTTAATACTCACAATAAATTCCAAAGAGTTAATAATATTAATACCCTGGATTTATAATAATGATAGGGTTTAATAATATAATATAATATAATAATTATTTTTATAATATGACTTTTATTTATATCTATCTATCATTATCAATATTAATACGGATGTTAAATCTACACAGTTAATGCCTATTGGGTAATTTCAACTACATTTACTAATATGTTTATGTATGTGATTGGTATAGCTTACGAGTGTGTATTAACCACATTTATTAATTTGGTTGTGCTTTATAACCCTTTGGGTTTATAATATGAATAATATGTTGCATTTTCCAATTTTGTGAGCTTCTAATATTATTATAAGTTTCTAATATAGTATATATTAAGTTGTAGCTTACTGTGTATATCAACCACATTTAATAATGTGGTTTTGCTAGTTGTCAACACTAACAACTACTCATTTATAATTGTACAATGAAGGGTGGATCAATACATGGAACTCATTCTATTATTTTTATAATAATCTGTAATTTATTATTTCTATTATTGACCATACGAAAATCATCGCTACATTAAAATTTTTGAATTTAAGAAATTATTTAATATGATTCAACATCTTCTTTCAATTTCTTCAGCTACATTGTAATTTGTTGTAATACATATTTATTTCCTTTCAATATATTGTACTACTTTATTAGAAATTTATTTTATTAGAAAGAATTTTTTAATATATTCTAATAATTTCAATTTAAAATAAATTTTCCTAACATAATTTAATTACACTATAATTTTTTTTTGCTATCTCAATTTTTTCATGATAATAACTACCATTAATTCTTACTATGAGTAATAATATTAGTGGTTTACTCTTATCAATACTTACAAATTTTAACTTATTTTAGTTAACTAACATAACTACATTAATAAATGTGTTTCATATAATGTTAGCTTATTTGAATGTGTCATGACACATATTATAATTATTAGAGGTTGTATTATAGTAATACTTTGTTCACCTAATTAATAAACAACATCATTTTAAATTCTCTAGTATTAAAAAAAGCAAACATAATTCTTAACTATATGAAACTTTTTATTTTTTAATTTTTTTTCCATGAGAAAAAAACTAAACATTCTTACATTAATCGTAAAATGTCTTACATGATCTTAGTTCATGATCTAGTCAAAACATAAAACAGAAGTATTGTTTTGAAAATCCAAATATAGCATGTTGAGTCGTTGTGGGCTAAAATCATGAGAATACTAAATATAGAATCTAGAAAGTAAAACATGAAATTGAATATATGAATTACCCATAATAAAAGCTAAAATCAGGACAAGGCTAAATATAGAATCTAACATTATGCTAAACATATAAACTTTAAATATGAAAAAACTTGAATATCAAAACTACCGAATCTCACGACTCATGGGATGGTGAGAGTAGAACTCATTAAGTGGAGGCTTAAATATTCTAATTTGATCAAAGTGTGTATAATTTTGGTGAAGTAAAATCGACAAAATGAAATGAGAAGAGAAGGGATATGCATTGAGAAACTGCAACAAATTTAAATTCCATAATTCGTATTCTGGAATACCATGAAACAAATGAAATATTTACTAAAAAATAACAACACATAGTTCACCTCGAAAAAATATTTTGAGCTTCGATCTCCGTAAAATTGTCTCGAATGCCATAGAAATATTTAATAATCAATAACCACACACAATTTACCTAAAAAAAAATTTTGAGTTTCAATCTCTGTAAAATTGTATTCTGGAATATTCTTGGATGCCATAAAACTCTTGAAATTTTTAACAACCAACCAACATTGCTCAGTTGTGCACCTCTAAAATCATCCAAAAATAACATCATTTTTAATGCAGGAACTCTCTAAAATCTATTACCAATGTTCATTCAAGTATAACATAATCTATTACCAATGTTCATTCAAGTATAACATTAATGTCAAATTTCTTACTATGCTATTCAACTGACAAAATCTATTACCAATGTTCCTTCAAGGATAACAAGAAAGTGAAATTTCTTACTACATTATTAAAACAACAATATGGTAATCATTGTTACTTAATTTCAAATCTCAATACTCTGTACATCCCAATCATTTTTGTTTGCTTTCCTGCTGCAGCTCTTATAGGCGGCTCATAGATATAGCAAACTTTAACATAACTCTCGGCATTACCGTAAACAAAAATCTTCCAAGAACACTAAATCCTTTCAATGGTTTTAGCAAGTGAACCCAGTGCCCTCCACACATTTTCATTGGAATCACATTCCATCACTCCTTGCTGCAAGAAGAAACAACCAAACATGCCAGCGGGCCTTTCCATTCTCTTTATCTCCCATAGTCTCTAGTGTTGTCCATGCCCTTGTTTCTGGATCATAAACTTCTGCACTCCACCTGATTATATCACCGCTAATAACGAAAAAATTGTCGCTAATGAAAGCACCAAAGCATTCATCCTGTCCTTGGTTCATGTCAGGAATTGTAATGGTCTACAAACAAATTGTAAACCACTGCGGGTCGTGCAAGGGATTTTGATCTTCATCATCTTTGACAGAAACATAAATGTAAATGAGTCCATGCTCTCACACAGTGCCAAGAAGGTAAGCCACAACAAAAGCCGTTATATTGTATAAAGATTTTACCCTAACCATGATGACAGTCCAAGGAATATAGCCGCAGGAAAGCGTGCAAGCCTCCTTACTGTATTGGTAAAGACCATATAATTGTAAATGGGATATAATTCTTTTGTAAAAATACATAATTGGTTGAATCTTCATATATTTACACCGTAAGGTGTTTCCCTTTGGATAAGACTCCCCTGATTGCCACTCTCCACCGTTTTTCACCGTTGATCTTTGTGTTAGATGATTGAAGTATTATTCACCATCCACGTGAGTTTTGGTTGGTTACCATTTTTCACCATTGACTTGTGTTTTAGATGATTCAAATATTATCCACCGTCCACGGGAGTTTTGATTGGTTAGAGTAAAATCATTTTACAGTGTAATGGTTTTTGCTGGGGCTTATAGTTGGTTAGGGTAAAATCTTTATACAGTATAACGGATTTTGTTTTGGCTTACCTTCTTGGCACCATCTCAGAGAATGGACTCATTTACATTTACGTTGTTGGCAGAGATGATGAGGATCAAAATCCCTTGCACGACCCGCAGTGGTTTACAATTTGTTTGTAGACCATTACGATTCCCGACATGAACCAAGGACAGGATGAATGCTTTGGTGCTTTCATCAGCGACAATTTTTTCGTTATTAGCTGTGATCTAATCAAGTGGATTGCGGAAGTTTATGATCTAGAAACAAGGGCGTGGACAACACTGGAGACTATGGGAGATAAAGAGAAGGGAAAGGCCCACTGGCATGTTTGGTTGTTTCTTCTTGTAGCAAGGAGTGATGGAATGTGATTCCAATGAAAACGTGAGGAGGGCACTAGGTTCTCTTGCTAAAACCCTTGAAAGGATTTAGTGTTCTCAAAAGATTTTCTTTTATGGTAATGCCGAGAGTAATGTTAAAGATTTCTATATCTATGAGCCATCTATAAGAACTGCAGCATGAAAGCAAACATAAATGATTGGGATGTATAGAGTATTGAGATTTGAAATAAAGTAACAATGATTACCATATTGTCGTTTGAATAATGTAGTAAGAAATTTCACTTTCCTGTTATCCTTGAAGGAACATTGGTAATAGATTTTGTTAGTTGAATAGCGTAGTAAGAAATTTGACATTAATGTTATACTTGAAGGAACATTGGTAATAGATTATGTTATACTTGAATGAACATTGGTAATAGATTTTAGAGAGTTCCTGCATTAAAAATGATGTTATTTTTGGATGAGTTTAGAGGTGCACAACTGAGAAATGTTGGTTGGTTGTTAAAAATTTTAAAAGTCTTATGGCATCCCAGAATATTCCAGAATACAATTTTACAGAGATTGAAACTCAAAACTTTTTTTTAGCTAAATTGTGTGTGGTTATTGATTATTAAATATTTCTATGGCATTCGAGAGGACAATTTTACGGAGATCGAAGCTCAAAATATTTTTTCGAGGTGAACAATGTGTTGTTATTTTTATTAAATATTTCATTTGTTTCATGGTATTCTAGAATATGAATTATGGACTTTAAATTTGTTGCAGTTTCTCGATGCATATCCCTTCTCTTCTCGTTTCATTTTATTAATTTTACTTCACCAAAATTATACACACTTTGATCAACTCAGAATATTTAATCCTCCACTTAATGAGTTCTACTCTCACCATCCCATGAGTCGTGAGATTCGGTAGTTTTGATATTCAAGTTTTTTCATAATTAAAGTTTATATGTTTAGGATAATGTTAGATTCTATATTTAGTCTTGTCATGATTTTAGCGCACAACGACTCAACATGCTATATGTTTTGGATTTTCAAAACAATACTTTTCACCCACAATGACTCAACATGCTATATGTTTTGGATTTTCAAAACAATACTTTCATTTTATGTTTTCACTAGATCATGAACTAAGATCATGTAAGACATTTTAAGATTAATGTAAGAATGCTTAGTTTTTTTCTCATGGAAAAAAAATTAAAAATAAAAAGTTTCATATAGTTAAGAATTATGTTTGAATTTTTTTAATACTAGAGAATTTAAAATGATGGTGTTTATTGATTAGGTGAACAAAGTATTACTATAATACAACCTATAATAATTATAATATGTGTCATGATATATTCAAATAAGCTAACATTATATGAAACACATTTATTAATGTAGTTATGTTAGTTAACTAAAATAAGTTAAAATTTGTAAGTATTGATAAGAGTAAACCATTAATATTATTACTCATAGTAAGAATTAATGGTACTTATCATCATGAAAAAAATTGAGATAGCCAAATTTTTTTTATAGCGTAATTAAATTATGTTAGGAAAATTATTTTAAATTGAAATTATTAGAATATATTAAAAAATATTTCTTTATAATAAATTAAATTTCTAATAAAGTAGTACAATATATTGAAAGGAAATAAATATGTATTACAACAAATTACAATGTAGTTGAAGAAATTGAAGGCATATGTTGAATCATATTAAATAATTTCTTAAATTCAAAAATTTTAATGTAGTGATGATTTTCATATGGTCAATAATAGAAATAATAAATTACAGATTATTATAAAAATAATAGAATGAGTTCCATGTATTGATCCACCCTTCATTGTACAATTATAAATGAGTAGTTGTTAGTGTTGACAACTAGCAAAACCACATTATTAAATGTGGTTGATATACACAGTAAGCTACAACTTAATATATACTATATTATAAACTTATAATAATATTATAAGCTCACAAAATTAGAAAATGCAACATATTATTCATATTATAAACCCAAAGGGTTATAAAGCACAACCAAATTAATAAATGTGGTTAATACACACTCTTAAGCTATACCAATCACATACATAAACATATTAGTAAATGTAGTTGAAATTACCCAATAGGCATTCACTGTATAGATTTAACATCTGTATTAATATTGATAATGATAGATAGATATAATAGTAAATATTAATAAAGTTATTATTAATATATATTATATTATTAACCTATCAGTTATTAATAATCCGGTAACTAATATTATTAACTCTTTGGAATTTATTGTGAGTATTAAGATGTTTAGATATTTGTTTTCAAATATTCTAATATGATCCCACTATAGCAGAGAGAGGTGCAAATGTTGGAGAATTCCTAAAACAAAATATACTTGTGCCATTTTGTCTTCTTTTGAAGTTGGAAATTCTTCAGAGAAAGACGCATTTCTCTATCTCGTAGTTGTTTAAACATTGGGACATAAATAGAAAATGATCTCTAAAACACTAAAGCATGGCACCAATATTTACTGGTCCATTTCAAATTGGCATTGAGAAAATAACGTATTACTTTTCAGTACTTGGCAAAACTAACCCATAGAACTTGCTAGAATCCCTACAAACATATGATAAAATATTAAACATCACATCTATCAACATCAATCACGCCAACAAGAGGTATTTGTTTTTTTTTTCAAATTTCCGTTCCAGATTGTGCAATGTATCCATCCTTTTTCATTCACTTCTTAGC
>APFE031084504.1:0-12291 GCA_000404065.3 Pinus taeda | reverse complement strand
TATTATTTAAAAAAATGTTAGTATTTTAACCTTTACTTTTATGATTGAAATCATGGAATTGATTTTAGAGTCAAATCCATCATTTGAAGGTACAAACACAAGGTCATTAGTACATCCCAATTTAAAAATTGATACTTTTACAGAATTGGCTTTCAATGTCTTATTTAGATCATGTATCATGCAAGCTTACAAACACTTTTGAAACAATAAATAAATTCGACAGTGAAATGCATTATTGAAGAGTACAGATAGGAAATTGTCAAGACATCCCAATTTAAACATTGATACCAATAAAAAAATTGATTTTCAATATATTAAGTATTGGGGGTTTTCGCAATGCATTATGTTAGATATCAATTTTTGGGATTCAACTGCGTTAGGTAAGTCATTCATCGATGACCATTTCCATGAGAGGTAGTAGTAGCTAACTAATTTATGATGATTTTTTAATAGTCCACTTAGTACTCATTGCATTAGGTGATACTCACACGGGTGAAGAAGTGGGATTGAAACTAGTGAAATAAATCACATAGTGTCAATCATCACTTCTGGGGCTTGCACCTGGTAACCAAGACTCCCTGGGAGGTCACCCATCCAAGATCGCCTCTTGCTCAAGCATGCTTAATTGTGGAGTTTTCCCACAATCAAGCCCACTTAGTTTGCTACCCCATTTTCAATATATTGTTTAGATCTATTCTTTTATTCTTTAATAAAAACACTAATAACATGGAAAATTATTATAAAGCTATTTAAGTTTAAATAATTCCCTATTAAATTTGCAAACGAAATTATAACTCTAAAAGAACGAAACTTCCGTATATTATTTGGATATTATATGTATTACAAATTGTTTTATAACTTTCAGAATTTGTAATTTAAAAAAAAAAAAAATTCTACGACTATTCAAGTATAATTTTGATTTATGTTTAATTTACACGAATTTTGATTTATGTTCTATGTATTAGAGATTAATGTCTTCGGAGGGCTCTTCAGTCATGTTTTTGGTTCAACTAAATAAAAGATTAGTTGTAACGTCCAAAATGTTGTGGATCACTAATCGGGATTGATGGGAAGGCTTTTCCTCTAGTGTACTAGTGCTAGTAATATAATCACAGCCTTAACTAAAGATTAAGATTGTACAAATACATTATCTTTCATAAGTCTAACTTTGATACAACTCCTTTAAAAAATGGTTGCTTACATGCTCAAGGATGGAACTCAATAATTGTTCCTCGTGTGTGCTCAATCATGATTGCATTGCTCTTTTTCTACGTCAATTACCTTGCATACGTTAGAGTTGTAAAATACAACTAACACAAATAAAGTTTGAAACGAAGAGCTAATCACTATGTTGTGTATAGATTTTGAAATAAAATTCTTCAAAGGAAAACAATGCGTGACAACATTATAATGCCAACCTCACTTACGTATGCATCCATCTCGTTTATGGAAACTAGATATCAACCTTTTTTACATATACAAATCATGCAAAAAGGAGATAAATAATCATCTCTATGGCTAAAAATTGGACACATGGATTACACACGAAGCTAGAGCTAACAAGGGAAATCGAAAATCAAATCGAAAATTCATTACTTGCATACGCATACGATTTCATTTGGAAAAACTCTCCAAGAAACATGTCGAAATTTATATCTAGAAATGACTATATGCTAGGAACAATCCAGGTGTAACTAATAAGAACTATTTAATTTCTATTTAACATGTACAGAAAAGTAACTAGGTGTGGGGAGGAATTCCATTATTCCAACATTGTCTTCATTTACAACCATTAATAATTATAATATTATCCATTAGAATTTCAATGCATCTCCGGGTTTACAATCCTTAGAAAAATTCATGACATTATGGTCTTGTAGCGTAAGTCTTACAATCCTTTCAAAATTCAGTACATTATGGCTCACTTGTATAGGAATTAGATAGGATTACAAAATTAATTTCATAATCCGCATATCTATCCACATAGCATGATTCAATTTATTCAACATGATCAAGCTTCACGTCTTGGACAAATTTCCCTATTTTCTTTTGTAATTGCTTGGGAAAACTTCTTTATATTTTGAGGAAAACTATAATCTCTATCATCTTTATCTTATTATTAGTCTCTACTTCTACAATTATGTCTACAATGTCAATATTCTCTCTAAAGTCTTTTTTGTTACAAGGACACTTCATCAACAACTACAATGATTTTTGATGTAGTTTGATGTGTTGGGCGTTTCTCAACCTTTCAATGCATTCCATCTTATCCTTGGAATTGATTGTTGCTGCAATTTTGGAAAGAATTCCCTCATACAAGGCTTGTGGAATAAGTGATAATGTTGGTACATCATCATATCATATCGATATGGAATCATGTTCTCATTGGTGAGTTCATATTCATTTCAAGGGTTTCTTTGGCTTCCAACCATCTCGTTTGTTTTCTATGGGTTGCGCTAAAGTAATTCACCATATCAATGTTTTCCTTGGCTCACCCTTAACATTGAATCATCAAGGGTTTCTCCATGACACCTTAATCATTACAAGAGGTTTTGGGACTACCACTAATCATGAAAACTTTGACCTAATCATTGGTAGTACTCACAATCTTTTGAAGATTGACTAGTTTGTTGATTTCTTTTTCCTATGGCAGATTTTGTTGCACAATGTCATATCTTACTTTGTAAAATCTCATTAACATAAAAATAACCTTCTATAAATCATATGTACCTACTCATCTATAATATGCCTGTACATGAGGTTTTAACGTTTCTATTTGCAAACATATGTCATGGCCATGGTTGCTAAAACACAAATATTACATGGATTTAGATTCCAAAACATACCTTATACATTCCACATTGAATCACATGGTTGTAATATTTCTCCTACTATTAGATTTGTTTTATTATAATGCTACTTGCAAACAACTCTCCTACTCTGAATGTTATACTTTAACAAACTTAATATCCCCATTTTTCTGTTATCCTCATCATGAACATCTTCATTTTTTGGTATTATACATCTCACTATGAGATTTACATAGCCCATTTTTCCAAAATATATTTCCAACAAACCCGATTTCTTCATGAATATAGATCCATTTCCTTTTGTATGTATTTCAAAACAACCAATTTAGTCACCCTCAATATAGAAATTTCACAAAGATCATCATTATGAGTCAAATGTATGTCGTTGTTAGCATCACTTACTTACGAGTGTTACAAGGACTATCAAACAAATCACTTATCTCACGAATTTCATCACACATTAGCCTTCGATTTCCTAATTCACTTTCTAATATTAGCCTCACATTTTCCTTTAGAAACAACTCTTTCTTCAGTTATTCCATCATTTGGTATATCTTATGATGAAGTTTTATAATATTAGTCATATTTTTATCTAATGAATCCAACATTTCTTCTTTTTCATTTATCCATTTTGTAGGGAGATGAAAAAATTATATATAAATCATGTTATTACATACTCAGTTCATTGAATTTTCCCATTAAGAAATTATTAAATTTCTCTCACCTATATATCATTTGGGTAGCATGATAAATATTTTCTTGAGATAATTCAATTTGATGATTCATTATTTTTATTATTCTTCCTCTTTTATCAATTTCGCATTGCTAAATGATTCATTTGTAACACCCTCCTCCCACATTTACCAAAGTTAATATGTCCTCTAGGGTAAACATGTAATGAACAGTTACTATGATGTGATTAAACTTCCCATATATAATTAAGGAAGTGGAACCAACAAAACAAAACCAACTTTCTCAGGAGCTACAAAACCATTAAGAGACTACCAACCCTTCCAAGTGCCCAACCTTTGAGACCCTCAGGTGCTCCCATGAAAAGCCATGCATGTGACTGAGACCCTCCACTCACTCCCACAACAAAGCATGCATGTGACTATGGCTTTGTTTAGCTAGTTTTGAGCGAGTGACCCTGAATTTTGTGCCACCTTTTCAGGGCTACGTCTTAGGCGTCTTCCCAAAACTCCATTAAACTTCTAGAAATGATCAATAATAATGAATTAAAGATGCTAATGAAAATGTTGGTATAAGGACTTGACCTCACCCCTACTAGCCATGATAGGAATTTCGTCAAACATACCAAAAACATGCCATGTATAGGTCATAACCACAATTGTAAGCATAGGGGTTTCATACTTATCCAAGAATCATCAAGAAGAATTGATGCCTTATCATAATGGCTGCATTATGATCTATTAGGTCATATATTCATTCACAATTATTGTACTAATCAAATCATGATAAGAGGCATAACCAAAGTATGTCATAAGCCATGCTTATAACCGACATATAACCAACAAAATAATGAGAGTATAACAAACATTAAAATTACATATTAAGAAGTAAATTTACAAATGAAATACCAAAGGTAAAAGAGTTCTTATTAATGTATGCATAAGCCAACCAAGTCAAGATTGCCATGAACCACCCGACAATAGATTATGTTGAACTAAAGTTTCTCTCAGTCAATCACCCCTGCTCCATATTCCAAGCATCACTGTGGGACTCACAACATAACCAATAAAGGATTCCTTGTGATTTACCATATATCCACCAAATAATTCCTAGGCCCAAAACCCTCATCAATACGACAACGCTTTAACGCAATCCCACCAAATCATTAGGTCGTAAACAACCATGGATGTTTCTGGATCTCTCGACCTAAACATGAGGAATTTGTTCGTTTCCACCTCTTAGCTTTACTGTGTATCCCGTCATTACTCATCAAGCGATTCCTAGGCCCAATCAAGGGTATTCACAAATAGGATTTACCATATATCCAACCAAGGGATTCCTATGCCTTATGATTAACCTTGAGGCCACCCCACTCACCTTTGAATACATACAACAATCAAGCTCATCCAAAACAAGAGAACCCCATCACACCATGGCTGTCTAGAAATTGAAATGCAAGGTTGAAAACCATTGTCACACCTGGCAAGACTGATGCCAATGAAAAGAAGAGAACCAAAACATACATGAGCATACCATACATGCCAAAAATAGTAATGGAATCATACAAGCAACTCAATATTTGCAAGTAATCCCACTATAGCTACTTGATTCCCACTCTTCCTCGCTTGATCCTTGCTTCTTCTTTCTTTCTTTTCCACCCTTCCCCTTCTTTTATCCAATGCTAGAATGCTCCAAGAATACTCTAACTGTCCAAGGGTATGAAAGAGAGAGCTAATAGAGAGATATCTCCAAAACATAACTAACAAAAAGGTTGGGAATTGATCCTCAGAAGCCATTTCATTATTGAGGCCTCCATTTTCTTCATTTTCCATTACTTTTACTCATTTTCATCCTCACGCGTAGATTTTGACATATAACATTCCTTTTATCATAGTTTCCATTATTTTCATAAATGAAATGTCAATTAATGACACTTTGCCTTTCCAAAACCTTTGTCATTACCCTTGCCAATTTCCTTAGCCATAATAAACCTAATGAACACCCACACTAAGATGTTTTGCCCAACATTTTGCTTGGAATATGTGTCCCATGACCATGGTTATTATTTTTCATTTATTAACTTAATTAAATGGATTTTTGAACCAAGGTTCTTACAAAAGCATCCCCCTTGGGTGAACATTGTCCTCAATGTTCAATGACACCAAGAACCAAAAATACTATTGTAAGAAAAACATACTACGCATGGAGCTTTATAACAAGCTGGATGCAATATTTATAATGATCATCCTACTAAGAATAAAACCAACATGAGGAACATAACAACATGATAACCATAACAGGATGACACACATACTACTTATTGGAGCCTTAAAACACAACTCATGGCGGTATTTACATCCATATACATATATACATATACCAAAAAACCACACCAAAAAATATGCCAAAAACATTTCCTCAACTAGTCAATAAAGAAGGATACATAGCCCATATATGATAAACCATCTCACATGCATCTTGATTGGGCACAAAGTGCTTCCACTACACTTTAACCTGCTGTATTGCTCAGTTCTTAATCATTAGAATCTTTCTCTGCAAAATAAAATGAGGTTCTGGCTGGAATTCTCCTTCTAGTTCCACCTACAATACAAACCATCCAATCACATGATGAACATCTTTAACATAGTACTTGAGCAATGCCACATAGAAAACATAATAGACTTTCATTGTTGGAGGTAGTGCAATTTGATAGGCTACTAGTCCCATCCTTTCAAGAATCTTAAAAGGTCCACAAAACTGAGGTGCCATCCTAGAACATGATCCAATCCTCAAGGATCTCTTCTTGTGCTTGGTGCTCAAGTACACATGTTCCCCAACTTGGAACTCCTTAAACATCATGTTCTAATCTGTATAAATTTTATGTCTTTCCTATGCTACCATCATATTATTCTTCATTACTTGGATTTGCTATTCCATCTCTACCAACATATCTGGTCCTATTAACACCTTGTTCACTAGATCAATCCAACTAATGGAAGTATTACAACTCCGCCCATATAGTGCCTTGAACAAAATCATCCTCGATGACTCTTAATACCAATTGATGTAAGAAAACTCAACCAATGGAAGGTACTCCTCCCATATGCTCTGTTGATGCATCACATACATTGTCAACATGTCCTCTAATATCTTGCTGAGCCTCTTTGTCTATCTATCTATTTGTGGACGAAAAGATGCATTGAAGGCCAACTTTGTGCCAAAACCTATAAACAAATTCTTCCGAAATCTAGAAGTGAACTTAGAATCCTTGTCTAACACAATATTCCTTGGAACACCATGTAGCCTCACTACATCTCAAATGAAGACCTGTGTTACATCATTAACCAAATAGGTAGAATTCACTGGAATGAAGTGCTCTACATTTTTCAACCTGTCAATCAAAACAAAGATGGAATCACATTGTCTATATGTCCTTAGAACAAATGTGATGAAATCCATGGAAATGACCTCCCATTTCTACTTTGGAATTGAAATCAGTTGTAGTAATCCACCTTGATTCTTACATTATGCTTCTACCTGTTGAAAATAAAAGAATCTAGCAATAAACTCTACCACTTCCTTCTTAAGATCCGGCCAATAACAAAACTTCTTCACTATTTTCAATGTCTTCTGGTATCCTCCATGCCCTGCATATGGTTTTGAGTGGAATTTTCACAATATAGTCTTCTTGACCTCACCGTCATTCATCACATAAATATTTTCCTTAAATATGACCAAACCATCTACTGTGATATGATAGTCCACATCTTGATCAATTGTACCCTATTTTAACCTATGCCTAAGCTCCATGTACCTTCCATCCTATTGTCTTTCCTCTAAAATCCTATCTTGTAAGTCTGTACCACAAGGAATCATAACTACTATAGGATTCACCTACACTCTCCTGCTAAGAGCATACGCAACCCTATTTTCCTTTCCATTAATGTACTAGATCTCAAGGTCAAACTCACTAATCATGGCCAATCATTTAGCTTGTTTGGTATTCATATTTGGTTGGTCAAATAGATATGTTAATCGACTATGATCGCTCACCAATACAAACCTCCTACCAAGAAGATAGTGCCTCCACATATTCAATCCATCGATGATCACTCACAACTCAAGATCATGTGTCAGATAATTCTACTTGTGCTCATTCACCTTCTATGACTCATAACACACTACCTCTCCTTCCTACATTAGGAATCCACCAATTCATCTCTTGCGGGCATATGATCACACCGTGGACTCCTTTTCTAGATCTGCAATCTTTAATGCTGGAGCATTTGTCAACAACTACTTCAATTCTTTAAAACTTGTTGCATGTTCCTTAGTCCATTCAAATATCTTACCTTGCCTTTGTGGTGACATAAAAGGATATGTCGTCTGAGATACGTTCCTGATGAACCTCCTATGAAACAACATTTTCCAATTAATTTACCGTTGTCTAAAATAAACTGCATTTGTTAAGCGTATTCAACACACTATTCATTAAGCACATGAAAGTAGTTGGAGGATTAATCAGACCAATTGGAACTACAACAATTTACTCATTATTCTTATACATGTTGTGAAAAGAAATATTGTAGATTTCCTCTTCTTTAATGCATACTTGATGGTACCTGGATCTCAATTCAATCTTAGAGAACATTGTTGCTCCCTTCAACTCATCAAAACAAGTCATCAATCCTTGACAACATATACCTTTTCTTCATGGTCACTTGTTCAACTTCCTTTAGTCAATTCATAACCTAAGAGTACCATCCTTCTTCTTCAAAAACAACAGTGGTGCTGCCTATGGCGAACACTTACCCTAAGTATCCCTTGTCAAGAATTTATTTCAACTGCAACTTCAACTCTACTAACTCTGGTGTGCTCATCCTGTATGGTTCCGTTGATGTTGGTGTTGTCCTGGTACCAACTCAGTAGAAATGTCCACATCTCTATGAGGTGACAACTTTGAAAACTTCACTGGAAACTATTGAGCCTCCAAAATTTCATCCACTTTCACCTTCATTTCCACAATTTTTCCCTTATTCCATAATTATATAGCCCCATAACCTTACATTAAGTAACCATTATCATTATCATATGTGTTTAAAATTATTATTTTCCAAGCGATTAATTTTACGTATTTTAAGTGAATTCGTGATTAAATATTATGAATTTAACATGTTTTCATATATATCTAAAGGTGGGATGAGTTTTGTGATATTGTAGACCTACATAGAGATTTTAGAAGTGTCCTACTTGGGCATCCAACCACAAATTCGAATTTCAAATTCCATCTCAACAACATTTGTGGAATAATATGGCGAACACTTAGCCTAAGTATCCCTTGTCAAGAATTTATTTCAGCTGCAACTTCAACTCTACTAACTCTGGTGTGCTCATCCTGTTCAGTGCCTACATAGAGATTCTAAAGGGGTCCTACATGGCCATCCAACCACAAATTCGAATTTCAAACTCCAACTCAACAACATTTGTGGAATAATTGTAGAATATGGGGATCATTAACTATGCACATTCAAAGGAGAAGAATCATTGATCAGAGGATTTGTATCTTACATGTTCAGGTGATCGGTTAGAACGACAAAGATATAAGTGTGGATTTCGGAGAGATCTAAGGATCTATATTTAATTATAGTTATCGTCAGTTTTTGTATAAGTATGAATACACTTTTCATACAAAGGGTTGTTAGTTGTTAGTTGTTAGATGGAAGTTAGGAATTGTTAACTAGTTAGTGTTGTTGTTAGTGATAGTTGCTAGTCGGAGGTTCCAATTTCCATCCATGTAATTTTTAAAGTGAGGATAAAAAACTATTGTGATATCTTGTAACTTCATCTTTATGAAATACATAATGCCACTTTGATCTCCAAGATGTGATAGTTTGTCTAGTGTGCTTGGTGAGGAATGGAGGGCCCCAATCAACTAGAATTTCAACATCTTTGTACATATTGGTAACATAGTGTAGTTGTTTTACACTATGCACGTGTGCTTTTATTTTCAGCAAGTGTGATTTCATTTCAGTAAGAATGATTTACTTTCCAATAGGTATGATTTCAATTTTGTAAGTGTGGTGAGATTTCAACTATGAAAGTGTGGTGTGATTTAAATTCTACAAGTTTGGTTTCAATTTCAATCATGTGTGATTTCCTTTATGCAAGTGTGATTTCAATTTCTTCATATTTTGTTTGGTTTGATTCAAACTAGATTGATTTAATTTGTTTTTTAATTAGCGTTAATTTCATTAGATTAATTGAATCTGAAAGATAACCACCTGTTACATGTAGTGTAGGTATACCTCATTAATTTACGAAACCCCACACTAAAAAATTAAATTACAGGGATTTAAATAACAATTAAATCACTCAACATTTTGGCGTCGTTGTGAGGGAGGTATACATAGCTGTTTATTTTGAACTTTATACAAATCATTATCTGCATTCATTTTTAGATGCATGGTTAAAAGTATGTTAACATAATTTTTCAATTTAGATTTTAATCATTTTTCAAAACTTTGTACTAATCTATGTGCATGACAGGAATTATCAATCAGTTGGAGTAATTCATAGACAATTAAGGAGTTTTAGGAATGCCCTTGCAAGAACTCTCTCAAATCCTAGAAACAACTAGGATATCTATTTCCCAGGAAGAGTATATTTTAACTGCATTCAAAAATTTATATGGCTCTCAACCTCTACAAGAACATTTTCAAGTATCTTTTGATTCATCCTGTCAATTTGTTGAAGGGACTGAAGAATCATGCAATATTGTTGATGCAGATACACTACTAGAATCTAAGGAATGCATAATAAAGTAGGATATTCAAAGTGACTTAAACCAAGAAATGAATCATGAATGTCATGGACTTATTGAAAGAAGGTTCTTATGAATGATCAAATCACCTTATTTCTTAATTGCATTATACAAATAATTGGTTTTTCATGCTTTGATGTGTTTTAATGCATATTTTCAGAACTAAGCATGAATATATTTTTACTCCTCCTATGCACATGGTTACACTGGAAATATGCACACAATTAATTCTTCTATTTCTAGTAGAGTAGAGTAGGATATAATCAATGAATCAAAACCAAGTTTGGTGATGTGTTTTCTTAAAAGTTTTTAAGATAACTTTCATATTGTTTTCAATTTTAATTATTGGACGTGCAGTAAGAGCCACCCAACTCACTAATTAATTATAGGAAGATGTAGAAAGAGAAGGAATATTTGAGAAGAAGGAGAATAAATAAGAGTTTTGAGGGCCACAATTTGAATTTAGAGATCAAATCATTTTTCTTTGTCTTTTAATTTCACATTCTAAATGAATAAATAGATTCAATATTGTTGATTATGATTTCTTCTTGCGCTCTCTGCAATCTGGAATATCAGAAAATAAAATTGAACAAAGTTAGTTTTTAATTTTTTTCCATACAAATTGGATAAGATATCTAAAAATTGTATATGTAAAATTACAACCCATTAGAGAGATCAAACCATAAAATTGATGTGACCAATGGATCCAACACTACTGAAAACCCCTATTTTGATTCTTTTTGCAACACATTTGGCCAAAAATTGAGAAATATATCATTGTTTTATGTTTTTCCCTAATTTTGTTGTTAATAAACCTACAATTTGACCCAAACCCAACTTGTGCGCCCAAAAACGGGAGTGGCGCATGAATCTAGACTTCCCAACTGACAATTGAAATTATAGGATGGTTAAAACCACACCTAGGTCCTTTGCGCTTGCGGTCATATTATGCTAGATAAGACCATTTGCAAAGGCTTAGCCCTGGCCCCTTCCCAAAAATTGTGTCGATTAAAACTTAAATAGATTTTTTGGAGTTATATTAAACAAGAAACATGGGAGTCATGTTAGTAAAGTGCTTGTTGGTAAAGAAGAGGTCATAGGTTTGAGTCTTAGGGAGGTTGTTTCGTCTCCCAAAAATTTTGGTTTGCCATGAGGATCCCACGTGGCAACCAATGGTTTGTCCAAGTGGCACTTCCGTATTGGCCCACCGTAGCAAAACCATTTAGCAACGAAAAACAACTATGTGTCTACCAGTCAAATACTGCCAAGTGTCAAATGCCTTTTGGCCAATGAAGGTCCAATAAATACTTGCCAAGTGTCTTGACCTAGTTAGTATATGGACTGCTGATTGGGCATTCCTCCAACTCAAAACTTCATTTTTTAGTTATTTCACAAAACCATCGGAACATGATTCTAGGAGCATCCAAGGTTGGATTTCAGTGAAATGAGTTGCGTTTGGGTCAAGGTGATGAGATATACTCTTTGGCATTGGTTTCATATGATTTGAGAATTTTGAATTTCGAGCATTTTCTTGATCCATGGGAATCATGGGCAAGGGTGGCGCACCAGAGAAAAAGAACAAATTCAGTTACACACTTATAATTTTATAAAAACTTGCAAGTATTTAAAAACCCAACTACAATAATTGATAAACGACCATCTGATTCTAAATGCAAGTTGTAAAAGTGGTAAGCCTATGCAATGATCTGTGTTTTTGGTAGATACATAATCGACAAAATTCAGTAACTTATGAGAATTTTCATTTATGGTCTATTGATGAAGCATTAAGTGTGTGGATAAGAGTTCTCAAGCTCAAAATTGATTAGAAATACAATGAAGAAGTCACCAATAAAACAATAACAGGTGATCCATGGTACTAATTAGGTAAAAGCGCATTTAATTTTTTGTTGTTAAATTTGTTTTGTTAGAATTAATTTTGAGTTTTTGTGTATATGTCAAACGAAGAGGAAC
>APFE031084498.1:648314-677842 GCA_000404065.3 Pinus taeda | reverse complement strand
ATCTGATCGCATTTCTCACTGAGGTTCGATATGCCCATAAAGCCAAGTATAGGATTAAATGCCAATTTCTTTTATGAGCTCCAATCATTCTTTGAAACATGCGCTTAAGGACTTTGTTGATAGCCTCAACTTGTCCATTAGCTTGTGGGTAGTATGGAGTAGAACTATATGTGACAGTCGTAACTTGGCTGTCAACTCAACCATCATGTGGTTGTGAAAATGTGATCCATGATTTGTAACTATGGCTTGTGGTACACCAAACCTGGCAACCACATGGTTGAAGAAAAATAAGACTCATACAAGAGAAGACTCAAATAATAAATAAGATGTTCAATTCCACTTTCTTCTTGGACTAAAACCATTCCGATGGTTGTATCTGCAGCGGCGAGATACATGTAATAGTATTTTTGATAGTTTGGGGCATACATTAATGATGCTCTAATCAGGGAATCTTTAAGAGCATCAAAGGAAGCTTTTCTAACCTGATCCCAATGGAAGGGTACCCCTTTTTTTCAATAGACGCGTAAAACCTTTAGCCAACTCATCATAGTTTGGAATGAACCTCCTCAGAAAGTTTGCCTTCCCTTGAAGTCTCTGTAACTGTAACAAGTTTAAAGGTGGAGGCAAGTCAAGGATTGCATGAACCTTAATTGGATCGAGTCGAATTCCATCTTTTGAGACTACGAATCCAAGCAATCGACCAGAGCCGACACAAAACACACACTTGTGTGGATTGAGTCTTATCTTGTATGGGTAGATACATACAGATCATCTACCATGGTTGCGCCGGTAACTTGTGGTGAATATCCCGCATGGTTAAAAACCAGAAGATTTGAATCCGTTCCACCTATTTTTGATAGTAAAGCCTGTTTCTTGGAGGGACAATTTTGCAACACCTGGAGTGTTGACATAGCGGAAGGTGATTGAGAAACATCTTCTACTATGTTATAGTTTTGAGCTGCTCGAGCCCGAGGGTTGAATGTCGATTTGTGCACAACTCCCTTTGGTGGTTTTATTGTCAATTCAGGTACAATGGGTGGAACAACTTCAGATGAAGTCGAGGTCGAAGGATTAGGTTGATCAGTAGCATGATTATTCAATGACGATGGATTTCCATAATCTTTGTTTCTTGTTGACACCAAAACTTCGTTTTGTGGCTTTGTGATCGATAACATGAGTACTTGGGATGTGGAAGCATGGTCTGTTGTAACCAAATGTATCCCCGGGGTTGGAAACGGATCAGTCAACACTGTCGATGTGTTTGAAGTCTTTAAAAGTTTAGAGACCTCAAAGAGATGTGGACAATCTCTGGTATAATGCTCGTCATTACATATCAGACATGGATAACGAGGTTTCCTTGCCGAAGTAGAGGAATCAAATGATTTCTCTGGAGGGGAATTTTCTTGTTTCTTTTTGTTTTTCCCCTTTTTCTTGCCTGTTGGTTGCTTTGGATTTTTTCCTTTGTCAGATGACATGACATTAATCTCGAAGGCAAGAGTATTTTCTAATGCATTGGTGGTTTGATTAGAAACAACAAGAGTTTGACCAGATGGTCTTCTAGCTGTTTGTGTGCTTGAACAACTAATCACACTGTTGCCGACATGAGAGTCCTTACTCGATTGTGGAGGAGGGGGAACAATGAAAGTTGGTCGAGGTGCATTAGGAATTTTATCAAAAAGCATGTTGGATTGTGTGAAAAGCAAATCCAAGTATTGGGCACGAACAATGACTTGCTCTTTTGTGACAACTCCACCTTTTGCCACATCCTCGATGATTGATGGCAACAAGGATTTTATGAACCACTCAGTTAAAAGTTGATTAGGAACATATGTCTTAACCATTAGACGACGATGTTGCCACTCATGAATATGATCTGATATATGGGTAGCAGTAGTCTGTTTAAATTTGGTTAGGAGTTCCGTTCCAGTCTCGTATCTGATAGGTAACTGGAAGTGGGTCAAAAAAGTAGTGGCTAAAGTGGTGAAGTTATCGAAAGAAGCTCTTAGTAATTCAATGTACCATTTAGCAACTGGACCAGTAAGTTTTCTTTGGAAAATACGAAGTCTGACTGAATCATCATTTAAGGAGTTTGATGAACACCATAAATGAAAGGTCATAACATGGTTTGATGGATCTTCTCCAGGATTTCCATTAAACTTCGGAAGTCAGATGGTAACTTATGTGGAATTACTAGCCACCAAGGTGCATATAAGATTGGATCATTAGTGAGCCTATTTAAATCTGGTAATTCTAAAGTTGCTACAAACGACAACTGTCGATTCAAGTTAGGTTGAGCATACCCAGGATATGATGGAATTTCCTGAGCAACAGGTCTTTGCATACTAACATAGGGCATCTGCATTTGGTAACCTTGGTATGGTTGTTGAACAAAACCAGTATAAGGTGGTTGTTGATAACCAGGTTGAATGTGTGTTTGTCCATAACCTGCGAAGCCTTGTTGACCAGGACCTTGGTAAGCTTGAGATTGACCAAAACCAGGTTGAGCTTGTGAAACAAGTCCTAACTGGGGTTGGAACTACTGGAATTGGGGTTGATGAAATTGAGGTTGTCACAGTTGTTGAATCAATTGTTGTTGTTGGTACAACTGTTTTTGATTTAACGATTATTGCTATCTAGTAATGAAAGGTTGGTCAAGTTGTGAATAAACTATACCAGTGTAAGCTCAGGTCTGTCCAGATAAGGGTATACTAACCTGAGGTTGTTGTTGAACTCCAAAAACAAGGGGTTTTTGTACAACAACTTGAGGAACTTGAACTTCTTGACTTAAAACTTGTGATTGCAATGTAGAAGGATCAATCTGTACTGGTTGAGATACAATAGTTTGAACTTGTGACTATCGTACAGTAGTAACAACATGTGTATTAGGAATAGCTGACACAATTTGCATTAGTTGTGTTGGATACACAAGCCTTGGTTGAATTGGCATTGTTGGTTGCCATTGACAAACTCTAATTCCACATTGACCTGAATACTGTGGGATATTACCATATGGTTGTCCTTTGAAATAAGGAATATATGGTGAATAAGCATATTTCTTTCCATATGGTGGCAATCCAGTATTTAATGGATACATAGGTCTTTGTTGACCAGATTGCCCAGCTTGATATTGATATGCATGATCAAACTGTTGAGTTCCTATTAGAGAAGAACCAAGTAAAATTCTGGTTGAAGACATGGGTGATGACCATGGTGTAGAAGAAACCCCTGAGTGGGTTCCAGACAATGATTGGTAACCAACCAGGATGGACGATTCACCATATAGGTGCGACTCAGGTGTGTTAGAAAACATCGAAGAGGTTACAACCGAATATTATGTTGTAGCTGCATCAGATGATATAGTCTGGGATGTTGACGGTTGTTCAACCATAGTTAACTGACCCAAAAGTTGACTAAGGCACGAGCTCCACATAGCACACAAGAAACACACCCTCAATACACAGGTTGACTGGCAATCGGTTCCAACGGTTTTAATCACCCTTTTGCTGGAGGACACCACCGATACAACACGGGTGCCGCTAATTCACAGGCTTTCAACAAACCCCAACACACAGAGGCTTGGACGTATTCATCTAGTGATTGTCGTCGCAATTGGGCGTATCTGATTGGTAGGTTGTGTAGGCTAGATAAAATAGCTCCAACTTGGCCACTCACACCACACTTCTGAGACTTTTTTCTTCTGCACTTCAGCTCCAACTAAGGAGCTCCACGATCACCAAATCACACAGAGTGATCTTCAAACAACACTCTGTCCCACGCATAGGTCAAAGGTAACTTCCCAATTCACAGATGAAGTAGACCTTTGTAGCACTACAAGGCTTCAATTAACATTTGACTCAATCTCCCACACGCAAGCTGGACAACAATCTATCAATACACAGGCTTTGATGCATGCGCTTGATAGCTCTAATCTCAGCTTGGTTCTAAGAGGAGATGGCTCCATTGCACCCACAATACAGAATTTTACCAATAGCTCTAATGAGAGTTTGCCTCCTCTCTAGTTACAGGATGGGCTTCTCAAATGGTTCTCACCCTATACAACTTCAACGCCCCAGAGTTCGAATTCAGAGAGCCTGCTTCTCCCAACAGCTTCCAACGACGTCGTTCACCAGTGGAGCTCACAAAATATTCAATTAGCGGACAACACACTACGTTACTACAATTTCAAGGTTGGCTACACAGGTCAACACCATAGGAAGATCCGCAACCACGGTCAGCAATACAACGACTCGCTGAAGTATATTATTCGTGGAGTTGAGATACGATTTGGCAAGTCGCTTTCACTGTATCTTCCACCATTGTTGGTCCTCTGTTGTCGATAACAGATGCAGACAACACTCTTTATTCTGTGATGACTATGGCAGTCTCCACAGTTCACGATGTTCTTCAGATCACGTGGAAAGTAAGTTAGTCCAACAATATTCCAGCTATCAAACATATACAACAGCACCTTCTCGGTCCCATGCACAAGGAGCATCCTTAACCTTGAATCTATTTTCCCTTACTGTAACTCTGCGAGCACCGCTTACCTCAAACAATGCCTTTTTAATGGCATCAAACCCCAACACAATTTCGTGCGCAATAGAACAAACCTTGGAAATTCTCCACACAGGCGCCGAGCGCTAGACTCATTCAACAAGGAGTCGTCTAAAGAGGCAGAGGAATTGCTCGGATGGTCAAAAGTAGCTAAAATACGGGTAAAAAAATTTCAAATTTTTTTGCAAAGGTAGTGTTTGAATCGTGTTTTTGATGGTGGAAATGGATTCAACACCATCAAAAACATATAGGACACCAAAAATTTTGAAGTTTAACAACTATAACTTGGATTTACCAAAATCCTTGCCAGATTTTCTCTAAATATGACCAGAATTTCCATAACTTTCCGGGCAACTCCTCCGCCTCGTTAGACTACGCAATTCACAATCCACACAGTATGCCCAATTTTCAAAAAGTAATTTACTAAAAAAAATTACTTTTATAAAAGTAATTTTTTTAATAAATTTTTTTATCTCTTTTTTTACATGACTATTTCGGAGAACTTGATGCAAATTTCACACCAATACCATTTCAGTAGTTTTTAAATGTGACTTTTTGAAAAAAAATTACAGTCAGTTCTCCCACCCACACTCTGCCTTACCCACATGTGAGTCATTATTTTGTTGCATTCAGGTTTACCGTGGAACGACTGCACAATACAATTTATCAAAGTCCGTGATTAGGAGGTATATCCCCCTTGCAGCTACGTCAAGCTGTGCTTTCTGTTGGAAGTACTACACACCTACATGCGGACACTTAGTTAGAGCATGGGACTACATGCAAGATTCCTTCTACATGATTTACTCCTTGATTTGCTCCTTCTTTAACTCCACAACTAGTTAGCTCTTCTGCATGATTTACTCCCTGATTTTCTCCTTCTTTAACTCCGCAACTGGTTAGTTCTTCTGCATGATTTACTCCCTGATTTGCTCCTTCTTTGACTCCACAACTGGCTAGTTCTCGCCGGAACTTGTTGTAGGTGTTGAGTCCTCTCATTGATCACCACTATGGTGCATTACCTTGGGATCTTCACCCAGTAATGCTATATCATGAACATTGTAACCTATTTTCTAATGAATCATTCTTTTGTTCTTTCGATTTTCTTTTAGTGTTTTTTGCTCTGCAAAGCTGTGTGTTCAACCTTTACTAGCTAGATTCATCTGTGCGGGTTTTCTAACACATTCACATGGTATCAAAGCCCATAGGTTGCTAGATAAAAGGCGCACCAGTACTTTATTTTGCAGGTATTACAGCTTGGAGATCGAAGATCGACAGAAAATGGAGTTTCCCAAAGCATCGATCCTAACACCGTACAACTATCACAAATGGAAGGACCAAATGGTTCGATACCTTCGTCAAAAAGGGTTGTACAAGATTACCATGGCTGCAGAAGTGGAACCCACTTCAGCCATAGAGAAATCCAAGTACCTCAACCACATGGATGAGGCCCATAGATCCATATGCATGTGCATCTCCCCAGAGTTGCAGTTTCATCATCTTCCTGCAATACTCCCAATGAGATTTGGAAAAAGGTTGAAGAACTTGAGAGAAACATGATGAGATGAAAGGAGATCGGCTTGAAGTGGACCTGCTGTCATTGGATCCACGAAACTATGACAGAATTCAAGACTTGTTCACCAAATATAATGATCTATTGCTGCAACTCAAGGGTTGTGGAATTGACAAATCCAAGGAGGAGAGTCATCAAGTTCTCTCTATTATGTCAAAGCTCGAACCGAAATACTCCGTCTTTGTGTCTACATTTCATTCGGTAAGGCTTGCAACAGGTAAATCCTACACTATGCCTTCTCTCAAAGAGTTCATGGAGTCCCTTACTTTTGAGCAAGATAAACTCATTGGCATGGGGAAATCAAACCTCCAAAAGCGCATGCACTTGCTATGCATGATGGCAGCGACAATAAAAATCACAGATCTGATTCAAATAAGAAAAATTAGTAGCAAAAAGACAAGGGAAAAGCGCATTCCCATCCAAAGAATGAAGGGTACACCAAGCCCTTCAATGACTCCTCCGACTCGAAAAATGAGAAAGGGAATAAAGGAAACAAATGCACCTACTGTCAAAGAGGATTCCATCTAGAATCCTCTTGCATGAAGAAACAAATTGACCAAATGGAAGAAATCCTTTAGAAGCACAACCTTGGGGACCACAACCCTCAGGTCGCCAAGAAGAAAATTGAGGATCCGCCACATAGGAAAGGTAACAATTTTCACGCTTTAGTTGCAATTAATTCTTCCCTTGATGCATGGATTATAGATTTTGGTGCATCACATCATATGGCTGCTACAAAGGAAGTCTATTCCTCTTTGGATGCATGCAAAGGACCTCCCATCCTCATGGGAGATGACTCACCTATTGAGGTCACCAGAAAAGGTAGAGTGGAACTTTTACACAGAAGCTTCGAAGATGTGCTTCATGTTCCAAAACTTACGGTAAACCTGCTTTCAGTTTATCAGATCACTCATTTCGGCACCGGAAAGAGAGTGGAATTCACTCCAGATGCAGTGAACAAATATAACCTACATAACAGCTCCAAAATTGCAACTGGTGAGGTAAACAATGGAGCCAGGCTGTATACATTTTCTGAATTTATTGAATCTGAATCCTCCTTATTGCTTACACATGCTCATGATAGTAGTAGGCTTTGGCACGAGAGGTTTTGTCACTTAAATTACAGGTATATGTAGTAGCTAAGCAAGCATGAGATGGTGGAAGGCTTGCCAAATATCAATTTCTCCAAAGGAGTTTGTGAATGGTGTGTCCTTGGCAAACATCCTAGAGAAAAGTTTGACATTGGCAAAACTCACAGAGCATCCTCTCCTTTAGATCTGATCCATAGTGATCTCATGGGCCCTTTTCCTCATCCTTCTATCAACAAATAAAGGTATGTGCTTACATTTATTGATGATTTCTCATGGTATACTTGGGTGTATCTTCTCAAGGACAAATATGAAGTTTTTGCGCACTTTGAAGATTTCAAAGCACTAGTTGAGACATAGTCAGAGAGAAAGATCAAAGGCCTCCATACAGACAATGGGGGAGAATATATTAACACAGCACTTCAGAACCTTTACCTGCAGTTCGACATACAGTTGCAGTACACAGTTCCATACACTCTGCAACAGAATGGAGTTGCTGAGAGAAAGAATCGATCTCTCAAAGAGATGGCTTCATGCATGCTGCATGCTAAGTCACTGCCTCATAAGCTATGAGCCGAAGCACTTAATTGTACTAACTACATCCAGAACAGATCTCCTGATAGGTTTATCAAGGATCAGACCCCCTTTGAGACTTGGAGCGGCACCAAACTGTAGGTCACTCACTTCCGTGTTTTCGGCTCCCGAGCATGGGCCAAGATCCCCTCTAAAAAGAGGAAAGCTCTTGATCCACAGAGCATTGAGTGCATCTTTGTTGGATACCCTGATGGTGTGAAGGGATACCAACTCCTGATTTCCTCTACAGACAAGCTCATCATTGAGGGAAGTGTCAAATTTGAGGAAAGTCTCTCGCGTGCACCTCAATCGCCGCATGCAGACACCTTTTATCTACCTCATGTCCGAGATGATGACTCAGTACACTTAGATGCATATACAAAGCATGCAGATGCCTAGGTAGAGCATGCAGATGCAGAGACATAGTCTTCAGATACAAATCTAGTGCATGCATATGATGATCCACATCCAAGCATAGATCGCGCTTCCCGCATTGAATCAACTTCCCCTGTCATAAATTAGAGAACAAGGCGCTTACGTGAGATATATGCATAAGACCACCCAGCTGCTAGAAATGGTCTTGTGGGGGATAATTCTAACATGCAGAGGACTGGCTCAGAGTTTATTAAGCCTCCTCTTGCCCTCACTACCATTGAACCATCGCCATCTTGGCCTTGTCATTTGGTTCAGTCTTTTGATCCATAGTCTTATGCTGAGGCTGTTGGGCATCCATCTTGGGAGTCTGCCATGGAGGAGGAGTATAACTCCCACCTCGAGAACTAGACCTGGGATATGGTCCCCCTTCCTTCAGGAAGGAAACTTATCCGATGCAAATGGGTCTACAGGACGAAGAGTGTTGCAGATGGGCAAATCACCAAACAGAAAGCTAGGCTAGTAGCCAAAGGCTTCCAGCAAGTGCATGGCATTGATTATGGTGAGACCTTTGCTCCAGTAGCAAAGATGGATTCCATACGCCTTGCACTTGCCATTGCGGCTGCCCAGGGATGGTAAGTACATCAGATGGATGTGAAGAATGCCTTTCTTCATGGAGACCTATCAAAGGAGATTTACATGGAGAAGCCACATGGTTTCATTCAGGATTCATCTTTGGTCTGCAGACTGAAGAAATCTCTCTATGACCTTAAGTAGGCCCTGAGAGCTTGGTAAGCGAAGATGGATTCTTTTCTCTTATCACAAAACTTCGAAACATGGAAGTCTGATACGAATGTTTACATGCTCAGGAAACATTATTCTCTTCTTATCTTAGTTTTGTATGTGGATGATCTCCTGATCACCAACAGCTCAGTTTCAGCAATTGCTGCAGTCAAGAGGGCCTTGCATGATAGGTTATTGATGACAGACATGGGTCCATTACACTTCTTTCTTGGTCTTGAGATCAACCAGGATGCCACAGGCATCAAACTCTCTCAGGCTAAGTATGCACGGGATCTCCTCGAGAGATTTCACATGACTGATTGCAAGCTAGTACAGACTCCTTCTCTGTCTAGGGTCCACCTTGAGGATGGCGGTGACACTCCATTAGTTGACAGTACTCTCTACCGACAGCTAGTGGGGAGCTTATTGTACCTCACCCACTCCAGACCAGATCTCTCATATGCAGTAGCGGCAGTTTCCAGATACATGTAGGAGCTGCATGAGGTACATTAGAATGCTATCAAGCGCATCCTCCAATATGTGCAGGGCAACATCACCTTCAGGATTCACTATGCAGCAGGCACTGCATTGAATCTACTTGGTTCACATATTTTGATTGGGCGGGCGACAACATTGATCGCAAGTCCACCTCTAGATATTCACTCAGTCTAGGATCTGGCCCTATCTATTGGTCGAGCAAGAAGTAGGCTGCTATTGCTCTCTCTTCAGCTGAGGCCGAGTACAGAGGAGTAGTCAACATCACCATTCAAGCTCTGTGGCTACAACACTTCCTCACTGAGTTGGGCATCTAGTTTCACTAGCCCACTGTCATCTGGTGTGACAACCAGAGCACCCTCAAATTTTGTAGGGATCCAGTACAGCGGCAACGGACGAAGCACATAGAGATCCATATGCACTACATTAGAGACTTAGTACATCATCAGGTCATTGATTTGTAGTTCTGTCCTTCCGCAAAACAGACTGCAGACATCTTCGCCAAGACATTCACTGAGTAGAAGTTTCGCTTTCTGCGCAACCATCTTGGAGTGAAGGACACAATTGCTTAGCAACTGTCTTTTCTTCCTCTTTTCTTTTGATTACATTATATTTTGAGGGGGGGGGGGCGGTTTCCCACAAGGTTTTCCCTCTTTCCTCAATTTTAGTACAAGTTGCACCGTATTTTGGGTGACCTTTGGCCTGAGTTACCAGGGCCCATTTTCTATTTTTCCCAATAGTGGTGTTCAGGGGGGTTTTGGAAGTACTACACACCTACATGCAGACACTTAATTAGAGCATGGGACTACATGCAAGATTCCTTTTGCATGATTTACTCCTTCTTTAACTCCACAACCGGTTAGTTCTTCTGCATGATTTACTCCCTGATTTGCTCATTCTTAAACTCCGCAACTGGTTAGTTCTTCTACATGATTTACTCCCTGATTTGCTCCTTCTTTCACTCCGCAACTGGCTAATTCTCTCCGGAACTTGTTGTAGGTGTTGAGTCCTCTCATTAATCACCACTGTGGTACATTACCTTGGGATCTTCACCCAGTAACGCTATATCATGAGCATTGTAACCTATTTTCTAATGAATCATTCTTTTGTTCTTTCGATTTTCTTTTAGTGTTTTTGCTCTGCAAAGTTGTGTGTTCAACCTTTACTAACTAGATTCATCTGTGTAGGTTTTCTAACACATTTACACTCTCTAGCATCCAAGACCATTTGTTGAGAGACACAGAGGGATTAGATACTATGATTTAGATATTGCAAGGAAAGGTCAACGAGACTGGGCCAGCAAACGGATCAAAGCATATGAGGCTATTAAAACCTCACGGGTGGTGATTACAAACTACGAAATTCAATAGTTCAAAGTAAAAAAAATTCACCCCATATCATATATTCACGGCAACCATTCACCAAAGAATAGTATGAATGTGTAATGTAGGTTGTTAAAAATATCATACATTGAAATAATAATAACATTCATGGTTAATACCTACTTTATTATTATGCAAGATTTCAACATTAAATATTACATGCATCCATGGTTAATAACTACTTTATTATTATGCAAGATTTCAGCATTAAATATTACATGGTGAAATATAAATTGTTCCAAATCTAATGTAGACATTAATTGCTAAAATATCTTACAGCATATGCCCACTCCAGAATAGTATTAAATGAAAATGTTGTATAACGGACTGATAATTGATTACCAACACCATTGATATTGATATTTTGAAGTTGGTATGTACTAATTACAGAAGAGATGTACGAAAACTTCTCACTCACACAGCAAATCTAATTAAAAATACCAAAAGCCTGTTCAGAGCAGTGATAATGATACTTTTTCAGCAATCCCTACCTCTTCATTTCTTTTTGCATCTTCTGTTGAATAATCAATTATTAAAGCAATTAGTTGCCCGTTCGGAGTCAGATGTAATGTCTACCTGATTACTAAATATTGTATCGATCAAGCAGGAAATATTTAGGCCATGGTCAATAAATGTTGTATGCAAATTTCACAGAAAATTGAATGAAACAATACCCACTCAATAGTTGGCAAGCTCCAAATTATCTTGAATCTTTAGTTTGTGTTAGCTGGCTTCTTCTCCTTGTCATTAGGGACACACTGGAGAGAGATGGTATTTGCTAAGCTCGTGGAAAACATAAATCTGTACCATGTTGGTAATTAAATTTACTTCCATAGGTTTGGTAAATTGTGTAAGTGGCCTTTAATTGGTTGTCCAGCAGATCCTTTGTCACACTATGGTATTTGGGTGTTCAGAACAGAGATCATAAACAATTGGTAAGATAGGTAGCAGATCATATATCGTTTGGCAGGCTGGAGTATTTAGGTGTTCAGAGCAGAGATCAAGATGGAAGATTACAGTGAGTTATTTAGGTCTTTGGTGATGGAGGAGAAAGTATTGAGGGTCTGGGCTTTGATATTGGGTGTTATGGAAGATTTTACATGGATGAAGGTGGGTGTGATATTAGGGTTCTTGATGGCTCTAAATGTATGGTTACAGAGAAACTCAAAGGCACCTGTAATATGGCCTCTAGTGGGCATGCTGCCATCTCTGATACTGAACCTGCCACGATTGTGTGACGAGGGAGTAGATATGCTGAGAGACAATGGAGGAACACATGTGTTTAAGGGCACATGGTGGAGCAACCTCGACGCTATTGTGTCGTGTGATCCAGAGATTATAGAGTACGTTTTAAAGGTCAACTTCTCGAATTTCCCCAAGGGCCAGGATTTTTATGAAGAGTTTCATGATCTGCTGGGCGATGGGATCTTTAATGCAGATTTCGAGCAGTGGAGGGAGCAGAGGAAGATGTCGAGCCTTCACTTCAACTTGCAAAGCTTTCGTTAGTTCATGGCGGAGGCAGTGTCGCAGACTGTGGAGAAGAGGTTGTTACCGGTGCTCGCGGATGCAGCGGAAAAAACCCTGACACTGGATTTACAGGACATGTTTCTTTGTTATATGTTTGATAATACTTGCAGTGTGGTTTTTGGGAAAAATCTCAGGTGCCTTGCAGTGGGTATGCCGCAGATTCCGTTCGCCAAGGTGCTTGATGAATGTGTTGAGGCAACGTTTTACAAACAAATTACCCCGCAGCTTTTCTGGATGTTTATGCATTTCTTGAAATTGGGGAAAGAGAGAGAGATGCTGGATGCCCTAAAAATCGTGAAGGGTTTCGTCGACGATCTCATAGATTTGAAGAAAAAGGAAATAATAATTTCTAGAGGGGGCACCAGAGATCTGCTCGCTTGTTTCATGCTCCAATTTGAGCTAGAGGAGCTTAGCGGCTCCCACTAGTTTCTTCGAGATATGGTGTTGAATTTTGTCATAGCGGAGCGCGACACCTATAGGGTTGCCCTAGCCTGGTTTTTCTAGTTGCTTTCCGCCATCCTCGGGTCGAAGAAAAAGTTTTTCAAGAAATCTTGGACATATTAAATCAAAGATGCAGCTCACAAAAAGTGGATCCCTTTACAGCAAAAAGATCACAAAGGGGTTTTGCACCGAGATGTGCTGCCTGATGGGACCTGCATCGAGCCCGGGATGAAGTTTGTGTATAACATTTATGCTCTGGGCCGCATGCAGAGCGTTTGGGGACCCGACAGTCTCGAATTCAAGCCCGAGCGATGGATTGATATGAGCGCCGACGGTCAGTTGAGGATGAAGAAGGAGTCCATGTACAAGTTCTTGGCATTCAACGCAGGGCCGAGGACTTGCCTGAGGAAGGACATGGCGTACCTACAGATGAAGGCCGCGGCCGTCGGGATTCTCAGGAGATTTCACGTTCGGGTCATGGAAAATTAGGTGGTGAAGCCGAAGCTGTCGCTAATTCTGGCCATGAAGAATGGTTTGTTGGTAACTCTGCAAGAACGACCCTCATTGGTCCATGAGTCGCATCCCTGAATCGGTTGGTGTTTCAACATATGTAACTCATTTTCCATGTTTAATGCTACAACATTTTTCATTCATTTTTATGAATTTCCATATTAAATGTTGCAGCTTTTTCATTCATTTTGATGAACAAAAGTAAGCGGGCTTCACTTTCTTTGCTTTGTAAGAGGCCTGTGTCCACGTCCATAGTAGGTGGGATTCACTTTCTTTTGCAAAGTTTCCTGCATCCACAGTACACTTCTCAAGTTTTGAAGGACAAGAATTGCAAATATAATGATACGCACTACAGACATTTGTATTGTGGAAAGTATCTTTAGGGTTTGGTGCAATATATCATGAGAAACCCAAAATCTTTGGGTAGGTGCTCAGCATCTGTGCCCATTGCTTAAGCATCTATTTCTTTGTCCTTCAGGTAGCAGAAAATGTTTTCTTAAATTGTATTGTAGACGAAGGATTTAATATACATTGTATTGAGTAGAGGAAAGATTCATATATATGGTATTGATATTGAGCAGGTGATTCTTCTAAATTTATTTCAGCTTTATAAATTAGGGAAAGTATATTAACTTTAAAGTTAGTGTAACTGAGTTTTCAGTGGATGATTATTGTAAATTTATTTCAGTTTTGTAAATTAGGGAAAGTATATTAATTTTAAAGTTAGTGTAAGTTTTTATTGGATGATTATTGTAAAATTTATTTCAGTTTTAAGGAAAGTATTTCTTTTTTTATGTAGGTAAGTTATAAAAAAATTATTGTTAATGATATAAATAAATGGAACATATATTTTAAAAATTGAAATTAGTGGAGTAGATTTGTGTTAGTTTTTTATATTTATGTAAAAGGTTTTGGATTGAATTATAAATTTAGTTGTTGAGTAAATTTTTTACTTGATATTTAATTTTTTATTTATTAGATTAGTTAAATGTTTAGATAAAGAATTTTAAGATTTGAATAAAAGTTGTTTATGTTTTTATATAAATTAAAAGAAAAATATTTAACTAATACTAATGTTTATTCATTATTGATAAATATTTAAAATGAAAGATAGAAATATATTTTAAGTGGAAACTTTAATAAGTATATTAAAAATTTGACCCCAGGTGCATCGCTGCCCAATGGACCAATCTATCAGCACTCTGTTCTGGAGAACGATGAAATCAAGAGACAGATTCAGGAGCTGCTGTAGAAAGGTCACATCCGTCCGAGTTCATTGCCCTGTGGGAGCCCAATTATGTTGATACAAAAGAAGGATGGGATGTGGAGACTTTGTATTGACTATCGAGCGCTGAACAAAATCATTGTTCGTAATAGGTACCCGATCTCACAGATTGATGACCTCTTGGACCAACTGAAGGGGGAAAATATTTCAACAATATTGATTTGAAGTCAAGATATCATTACGTATCAATCGATCCCTCTGATGTGTGGAAGACTGCCTTCAAAGCCAAGGAGATACTTTTCGAATGGTTGGTTATGCCTTTCGGATTGATGAATGCTCCTGCAACCTTCATGAGGCTAATGGATGACATCTTGCAGCCATTCGCCAACTCATTTGTAGTGGTATACTTGGATGACATCTTGATCTTCAGCTAGAGTTGGGAAGATCACCTCCACCACATCCGACAAATTCTCCAAACACTACGACAACACAAGTTATGTGCCAATTTGGAGAAATGCACTTTTGGCATGACCTAGGTTCAGTATCTGGGATACATTATTGATGAACGAGGGGTGCATGTGGATCTAACCAAGATCCAAGTCATTTAGGATTGGCCATCTCCAACTACTCTGACATAGCTCCGCAGCTTTCTAGGTCTTACCAACTTCTACCGCAGGTTCGTGTTGGGATTTTCTCATATCACTTGGCCCTTGAGTCAAGTCGCCAAGGGAGGAGTGAAAGAAAAATTCTTTTGGTCTAAATCTCAACAAAAGGCATTCAAAGAGTTCAAATATCGCCTCTGCTCGATAGCAGTGCTTGGATTACCAGACTTGCAACAATCATTTGAAGTCGAGACAGATGCCTCTAATTATGCTACTGAGGCAGTCCTTACTCAAAACGGGCATCCAATGGCATATCACAGTGAGGCACTTTCAGACACAGTCCGAAAGTATCCCACTTATGACAAAGATATGTATTCCATTGTGTAGGCCTGCCAACAATGGAAGCATTACATTTTGGGGAAGGAAACAATCATCCACATAGACCACCGACCCTTACATTTCATATAGACTCAAGGGAAATTACAAAATGATCGCTATCAGAAGTGGTCCACATACATGCAACAGTTCCATTTGAATATCAAGTATAAGAAGGGGAACACCAATAATGTTGTAGCTTGCCTCAGTCGACCACCGATCATGGCGTTAACCATAATGCTCAACTCTTTTGGGCACGAGACTTTTGATTGGCCACCTCTCTACAAAAGCGACCCAGAATTCGGCCACACATACTAGACACTCTTGGAGGGTCAACATGTTCCAAATTTTCACCTCCAGGATGCCCTGTTATGCCACCTGGGTCACCTTTGTGTTCCTTCAAGCAAGCGTGCCAAGATGATTTGGGAAGCACACTATAGTCGGGTTGTTGGGCATTTTGGGGTCGAGAAAATGGTGGCAGTACTACAGAAGTATTTCTATTGGTTGAATCTTCGACAGGATGTCGGGAAGTACATCAGATCATGCATTGCCTGCGCCATTTCCAAACCAACCATCAAGAAGCAAGGCCTCTATACCACGCTCCCTACCCCTAGTCGACCTTGGGAATCCATCTCCATGAATTACATGTTGGGCCTTCTTCTACTAAGCATGGAAATGACTGTGTTTTTGTGGCCATCGACAGGTTCTCGAAGATGGCCATTATGGCGGCCTGCAAGAACAATATCACAACAAAAGCCACTGCTAAACTCTTCTTTGAACGAGTGTGGGTACACTTTGGGATCCCATAGTCTATCATCTCAGATTGGGATAGCAGGTTCCTCAGTACATTTTGGTCCAGTCTCTGGTCACTGCTGGACACCAAACTCACTAAGTCCACAACCTTCCATCCTCAAACTGATGGCCATACAAAGGTTGTCAACAGGATGATCGTACACATTCTGTGCATGTACAACTCAAAGCATCTGCGTACATGGGATGAGAGCCTCCCCTATGTTCAGCACAGCTACAACTAGGCTCTCCACAGCTCGACTGGCCACAACCCTTTTTAGGTGGGCTTGGGATTCCAGCCTTTATGTCCCATTGATGTGGCCATGCCATTTGCAGCTACTCACGCGGATTTAGCTCATGTCTAGTCCAAAATAGATAAGGAAAACAACTTCATTGAGCACATCCAACATATTCGCCTATCTGACATTCATATCACTCCGATATGGTCCTTACATCATTAACAAGGTTGTGGGCGACAATGCATTTGAGCTTAACCTTCCCCCATTCCTTGGCCTGCACCCAGTGTTCATTGTGGTCCTCCTTCGGCCATACTTTCCCTCGTTACTAGACACATCCGACATTGCAGAATAGCTCACATCCATAGAGTTAAATTGAGATTGCATGGAATAAGATGCAACTGATTAGATCATGGACACATAAATCAAGCACACTCACCAGCAGAATATCCAACTATATCGAGTTGTCAAAGTAGGACAACTCCTTCACCAGGGTAGGTGGCTCACCAGGGACTAAGTTCAACAGAAGTTTCCTCATCTCATGGAGGAACTCAACGCAAAGGGGACCATTGCTTCCTAAGGGGGGAGGAATGATCCAGGTGGATATTGGTGGCCACCCTCCAAGTCCACTTGGACCCCCACCATTGTTTTTTTCAACTTTTCAGTTTCCTTAATTATAGTACAGTTTACTATTTCTAGCAGTTTTTTCGGGTCTTGAACTTCCGAAGCCGTTTTGAGGCCCTAAAGGACGTTTTTTTGGAAAACTAGGAGCAACATGGGTCCATGGACCGATGTTTCTCTTCCCAAAGTTGTAGTTCTCGGATGGATCTTTCTAACGAGATATTTTGCATGTCAAACGGAGATCGTATGCCAAAGTTACAACCCCGAGAAGTTGATGTACCATTTTACCCAAACGGGGCCCACAATTTGGTGTTTCATCTTCTAGGGTTAGGATTTTGGATGTTTAGGGTTTTCCATTGTTTCTCAACAATAAATATGCCTTCGAGCCTCATTATAACACAATTCAGAGGCATGTAGCCGCCACATCTCTTCTCAGAGATAAGCTACTATCTACCTAGCTAGTTTATTTCCATTTCTGTTTGTAAGCATATTTTAGTATTTTACAGTAATGAAATGAAGTATTATTTCTGTTGCATCTCTATATGTATGGTTATATCTGTAATTTGTTGCATTCCTGTTTAAATCCGAATCAACAATGACCTCCCAAGACCGTGAGGATTTTGCGACGGTTCACTCTGGGCTTGAGGAAAGATATTGTCTATTCCAGTGATGCATTGAGGAGCGACAATGGTTTTGAGGGATTCCACGATGTTGTCAGCCCCCACACTAACCGTCTCTTAGTGGGGATTGTCTATGATTTTGGGGTCATGCTCATCTGTGATGGTTGGGAAAATATCCTCCTCTTCCCCCTTTCCGTGTCCTAATAATCTAAGAAACCCCTTTTAACCTGACACAATCTTGCATTCAATGCGTTCATATGCATGGTGAAGCGTGTAATATCCAACAAGAGCCCTGCAAAAGCTTGGTGGCGATGTCGATGAGAACATTGCAGAAAGCGGTGGTAACGTTAGCGCTCATGTTGTCTCTGAAGACCCAAAAAAATGTTAAGTGTGTAAAAGTTACACAATAATATTGTTATTTTAACTTATATTTATATAGCATTCATGTAAAACCTATATATCTTTGTACACACACACACACACACACACACATATATATATACATATATATCATTCATGTGACACCAACATAAGTTGGTATGTAGTTTGATTTTATATAAAACATTTATATGACATGAACATAAATGGGTAAATGTGTACTTAAATTGATATGTAGTTTGACTTTATATACCATATTTATATGATAGGAATGTAAATAGGTAAATGTGTATTTATACAATGAAATTTAGTAATTGATATTTTTGTTGAATTTAGGCTTCTGTGATCCATATCAAATTTATTGAGATGTGTTTTCAGCGAAAATCACATAAAAGTTCATTTGTCGACACGTTTCGAACCAACAAGTGTGGTTCATTTGTTGATGTGTTTCGAACAAACAAGTATCAAAAACATTTCTCAGTAAAATTAATATTTTGTATAATATTTATAATGTTAATAAATATTTCAATTTTAAAATAAACTTTCTAAAATTTGAAACCGTCTCCCCTCCATTCCCACAGCTAGGTAAAAAAGAAGCTAGCTGATTCAACTTACGTCAAAGGTCTGAAATATGCATTAGAACACACATTTAAGACATATAAATGTGATTTATGTTATCGCTGTTAAGATATGTAAGATTAGGTACGTGAGATTGAAATAGTAACATTAATATTTTTGAATGCTTAACATTAATTTAAATTAATAAAAAAAGTTATAAAATATTTATATTATATGATTTACACTGTAGTTGAAGTGTGTAAAAGTTGCACAATAGTACATGTAAAACCAATATCAACTGGTATGTATTTTGTTAAGTGTGAAGCCAAATTCATGAATCACATGCAGGATTCTAGATCCTTCTACACCATCATTAGTTTCTAGATCTCCAGGATTCTAGATCCTTCTACACCGCCATTAGTTTCTAGATCTCCAGGATTCTAGATCCTTCTACATCGTCATTAGTTTCTAGATCTCCAGCATTCTAGATCCTTCTTCAGCCTCTATAAATTTGTAATTTCTCTGGCCAAGGAAGGCAAGCCAAGGTCCAGGCCTGTTACGTAATGCAAAGTGATTTATGTTCTCCAGTGATTGTTTTATCTATTCCATTGTTTCTGATTGAGTAATCTTATTGCTTCTCCATTTGTCTGTCTCTAAAATTATTCTTTGCTATTATTGTCTAAGTTTCTGAGTATAAATTTGTTGTGTGTCATGTATGCTCTAGTCTATCAATTGGTATCAGAGCTAGGGTTGAATATCCACTATGCAAACCGCTTAGTGTCATTGCCTTACTCTGGCAGCGTTCGTTGAAACATTGGCTGTTACCTCTGGAGTTGTTGAAGGATCTTTCCAGGAAATAGCCGAGGAACGCTGGAACTAAAAGACAGTTGCTGCAAGAAAAACAAGGTCGTGGATCTATGTTGAAACATGTTGCTGGAGTTTGAAACGTGGAGATCCATGGAGATTGGAGTTGAAACGTGGTGTTCGTAAGTTTTTTTTTACATCAAGCTTGCACTTATACGTCAAGGTTTTTCTCAAACCAACATATGTATGTGTGAAATGTGAAAAGGTTAAAACATTATATATGTTTTCTATATTTATTATGACACATATATAATTATATGTTGGAATTTTGAAAAGTATATTTGAAAAGGAGTAAGAATTTTGAAAAGGGTATTTTAAAAGGAGGAAGGTCATTATTACTAAATTTTAAAGAGTAATAATTAAAGTTTTATTTTTAAGTGGATTTTTTGTGTTTTGGGACATCAATATATTGAAAATGGAGACACCAGTTACAGATATGGAGAAGTTGAGCGGAGTTAATTTTTCCCCATGGAAATCACAGATGGAGGATATGCTGATTTTGAAGGATCAATATTTTCCAATTGAGGGCACAACACGGAAACCCTCATCGATGAAAAATGAAGAATGGAATAAGCTAGATAGAAAGGCGATTGCAACAATCCGCCAATATCTAGCAAAGAATATGTATTTCAATGTGTCCGGAGAAAAGATGGCAGAAGGATTATGGAAGAAGCTCCATGATCTATATGAGAAGAACACGGCATCAAACAAAGTGTTCTTGATGAAGAAGCTTTATAATCTCAAAATGAAGGAGGGTGCTTCAGTTGCTGAGCACTTGAATGCATTTAATATTATTACTAATCAACCTACCTCTGTTAAAATCATTTTAGATGATGAAATTAGAGCCATTTTGCTAATGTGTTCTATGCCAGATAGCTGGAAAAATTTAATTGTAGCTATGAGAACTTTAGCAACTACAAGGACCCTGAAGTTTGATGATGTCAGCAACAATTTAATGAATGAGGAGCTGCAATGCAAGTCAATTGTGGAAAACCAGGGAGGAGAAGCTCTAGCTCTAGTTGATTGTGGTAGGAGAATGGATCGAGGCTGGCAAGGACGATCAAGATCGAGAGGCTGATCAAAATCAAGGAGAGGAAGGATCATCTACTTTCATTGTGGCAAACCCAGGCACATGAAGAAAGAATGTCGATTTCGGAAGAAAGGACAAAAGGATTAGAGACCATCTAATACAAATCACAAGTCATCCATCACAAATGAAGGTGAGACTACTGATGTAGCCACAAATGGTGATGCGCTGTTTACTGTTTCAGTAGAGGATGCATGTGTATATACATCTAGCAGTAGCTTTGATTGGATCCTTGATTCTGGGGCATCTCACCATGTAACCACATGCAAAAATAGTTTTGTTTCATATAATCCTGGTGATTATGGTAGAGTGCATTTGGGGAATAATCATTTTTGTAGTATTGATGGAGTGGGAGATGTCCAGATCAATATGAAAGATGGACAAGATATATTGTTGAAACAGGTCAGGCATGTACCAAAAATGCGCATGAGTTTAATCTCTATGGGGTGACTGGATGATGAAGGCTATTCCACAAGCTTTGGAAAAGGAGGCTGGAAAATTAGCAAAGGAGCATTGGTCGTGGCCAGAGGACCTAAGATAGGAACATTATACACATTGAAGACATTGATAGGAAAATAAGATTTGGCTGCTGTCACAAACAAAGGAAATTCAGCATATCTGTGGCATAAGCGTCTGGGTCACATGAGCGAGAAGGGCTTAAAAATCATTGTTGGTAAAAATTTATTGCCAGGTTTGAAATCCTACAATCTTAATCTTTGTGAGCATTGTATATATGGTAGACAAAGAAGGGTTTCATTCCTTAGAGGTGGCCATGACAGAAAGAAAAATGTGTTAGAATTGGTATACTCAGATGTGTTTGGGCCTGTTAACATCAAATCATTAGGAGGAGCATCATATTTTGTAACATTTATAGATGATGTATCCAGGAAGGTTTGGGCATATCCTATGAAAACTAAAAATGAAGTGTTTGGAATCTTTCAAAAATTCCATGTTGCTGTTGAAAGAGAGACTAACAAATTGCTGAAATGTTTAAGAACAGATAATGGTGGAGAATATTGCTCAAATTCATTTAAGGAATATTGTAACAGGTTTGGCATAAAGCATGAGAAGACTGCGCCTGGTACTCCTCAACATAATAGTGTTGCAGAAAGGATGAATCGCACCATAATAGAAAATGTGTGAAGTATGTTGTCCAATTCTGGTTTGGAGAAGAATTTTCGGGCTGAAGCAGTCAGGACTGCTTGCTACCTCATAAATAGATCTCCAACTACAGCCTTGGATGGCGGTATCCCTGAAGAAGTTTGGACTGGTAAGAATTTGAATTATTATCACTTGAAAATCTTTGGATGTGAAGCATTTGTACATACTCCCAAAGAAAAGAGAACTCAGCTAGATGATAAATCTATGAAATGCATTTTTTTGGGATATGCGGATGAAGATTTTGGTTATCGTCTATGGGATCCAGTCAAACATAAAATTATTAGAAGTAGGGATGTTATATTTAATGAGTTAGAAATGTTCAAGAGGATTGTAGGTCAATTGGAGGTCAAGAAGGTTATTGACAAGTTTGAAGAGCAGTAGGAAAACATACCACCAATACAAGAAAATGAACAACAAAGATGGCCCATTAGGTAGGCATTTATTTCTTTGTCCTTCACGTAGTAGAAAATGTTTTCTTAAATTATATTGTAGACGAAGGATTTAATATACATTTTATTGAGTAGAGGAATGATTCATATATATGGTATTGATATTGAGCAGGTGATTCTTCTAAATTTATTTCAGCTTTATAAATTAGGGAAAGTATATTAACTTTAAAGTTAGTGTAACTGAGTTTTCACTAGATGATTATTGTAAATTTATTTCGGTTTTGTAAATTAGGGAAAGTATATTAATTTTCCATGTTTAATGCTGCAACTTTTTTCATTCATTTTTATGAATTTCCATATTAAATCCTGCAGCTTTTTCATTCATTTTGATGAAAAAAAGTAAGCGGGCTTTGCTTTCTTTGCTTTGTAAGAGGCCTGTGTCCACGTCCATAGTAGGTGGGATTCACTTTCTTTTGCAAGGTTGCATGCGTCCATAGTACACTTCTCAATTTTTGAAGGACAAGAATTGCAAATATAATGATACACACTGCAGACATTTGTATTGTGGAAAGTATCTTTAGGGTTTGGTGCAATATATCATGAGAAACCCAAAATCTTTGGGTAGGTGCTCAGCATCTGTGCCCATTAGGTAAGCATTTATTTCTTTGTCCTTCAGGTAGCATAAAATGTTTTCTTAAATTGTATTGTATACGAAGGATTTAATATACATTGTATTGAGTAGAGGAAGGATTCATATATATGGTATTGATATTGAGTGGGCGATTCTTCTAAATTTATTTCAGCTTTATAAATTAGGGAAAGTATGTTAACTTTAAAGTTAGTGTAACTGAGTTTTCAGTGGATGATTATTGTAAATTTATTTCAGTTTTGTAAATGAGGGAAAGTATATTAATTTTAAAGTTAGTGTAAGTTTTTATTGGATGATTATTGTTAAATTTATTTCAGTTTTAAGGAAAGTTTTTCATTTTTTTTTTTTTTTTATGTAGGTAAGTTATAAAAAAAATATTGTTAATGATATAAATAAATGGAACATATATTTAAAAAATTGAAATTAGTGGAGTAGATTTGTGTTAGTTTTTTAAAGTTATGTAAAAGGTTTTGTATTGAATTATAAATTTAGTTGTTGAGGTAAAATTTTTCCTTGATATCTAATTTTTTTTATTAGATTAGTTAAATGTTTAGATAAAGAATTTTAAGATTTGAATAAAAGTTGTTTATGTTTTTACATAAATTAAACGAAAAATATCTAACTAATACTAATGTTTATTCATTATTGATAAATATTTAAAAGGAAAGAAATATATTTTAAGTGGAAACTTTAATAAGTATATTAAAATTTTAAATTATATAGTTATTGTTTTAATGTCCAAGTGTTTTGAAATTTATATAAATTTTTTAAAATTGAATTATAATTTCAATTGTGGGTATAACTTTTTCATTTTATTTTTATTTAAATTATATAATTTTAATATTAATATTTTTTTTTTAATTTATAAAATAATATAAAAAAATGTTTCCATATGATTATTTTAATGTAATTTATCCAAAAAAAACTATTGCAATAACTTACTACATAAGTATTTCAACAAATTTCTAATAATTATTTTATACACTCCATCAAAACAAAATTTATTTTCTTATTTTTAATAATTTAATTTATTTTTATATTTAATTATGTTAAAAGAATGTGAAACATTATTCTTAAAAAAAAAATCATTTACATTTTATAATTAAATATATTTTCACTTAAATTTTTGAGTAAAATTATTGAATGCAAATAAAAACGATTTGTAAATTTTATATTGTTATCCAAAGTGCAAATTAAAATTCCTTCATCATGCATTGACAATTGGGTCCATTCATATAACATGCCCTTCAATCAATAGATATATAAGTGATGAAAAAACATTATATGGTTTGATGTGAGAAATAAATTATTTTTGATGTGAAAAGGTGAATTAATTTAATGAAGATGGTTGTTTTATTTTTTAACTGAGATCACTCTAAAAGATTCATACTTGGATTTTACACACCTTTGATATCTTGATTTATGTAATATAATTGCCGAAACAACTAAGTGAGGGGGCGCAATAGATGGCGTGTGATATAAGTGTCCAAACAACCAAGCGTTGAAGGACAATAAATGATAGCATTGGTTGTTTTCAACTTGAAGCTGGTTGAGATAGGTGACATTAATGTCAGAGCGCGTTTTATGGCAAGAATGCCTTTCTTCACGGAGACCTATCAGAGAAGATTTACATGGAGCAGCCACATGGTTTCATTTAGGATTCATCTTTGGTCTGCAAACTGAAGAAATCTCTCTATGGCCTTAAGCAGGCCCCGAGCGCTTGGTATGCGAAGATGGATTCTTTTCTCTTATCATAAAACTTCGAAAGATGCAAGTCTGATCCGAATGTTTACATGCTCACGACACATGATTCTCTTCTTATCTTAGTTTTGTATGTGGATGATCTCCTGATCACCAGCGGCTCGGTTTCAGCCATTGCTGCAGTCAAGAGGGCCTTGCATGATAGGTTCTTAATGACATACATGGGTCCATTACACTTCTTTCTTGGTCTTGAGATCATCCAGGATGCCATAGGCATCAAACTCTCTCAGGCTAAGTATGCACGGGATCTCCTCGAGAGATTTCACATGATTGATTGCAAGCCAGCACCGACTCCTTTTCTGTCTAGTGTTCGCCTTGAGGATGGAGGTGACACTCCATTAGCTGACAGTACTCTCTACCGACAGCTAGTGGGGAGTTTATTGTACCTCACCCACTCCAGACCAAATCTCTCATATGCAGTAGGGGCATTTTCCAAAAACATGTAGGAGCCACATGAGCTACACTGGAATGCTACCAAGCGCATCCTCCAATATGTGCAGGGCACCATCACTTTCGAGATTCACTATGCAGCAGGCATTGCATTGAATCTCCTTGGCTTCACAGATTCTGATTGGGCGGGCAACAACATTGATTGCAAGTCCACCTCTAGATATTCACTCAGTCTAGGATCTGGCCCTATCTGTTGGTCGAGCAGGAAGCAGGCTGCTATTGCTCTCTCTTCAGCTGAGGCCGAGTACAGAGGAGTAGTCAACATCACCATTCAGGCTCTGTGGCTACAACACTTCCTCACTGAGTTGGGCATCTAGTTTCACCAGCCCACTGTCATCTGGTGTGACAACCAGAGCACTCTCAAATTTTGCAGGGATCCAGTACAGCAACAACGGATGAAGCATATAGAGATCCATATGCATTACATCAGAGACTTAGTACATGATCAGGTCATTGATTTGCAGTTCTGCCCTTCCGCAGAACAGACTGCAGAGATCTTCGCCAAGACATTCACTGAGCAGAAGTTTCGCTCTTTGCGCAACCATCTTGGAGTGAAGGACACAATTGCTTAGCAACCTTTGGCCTTAGTTCCCAAGGCCTAGTTTCTATTTTTCCCCATAGTGGTGTTCAGGGGGGGTGTTGGAAGTACTACACACCTACATGCGGACACTTAGTTAGAGCATGGGACTACATGCAAGATTCCTTCTGCATTATTTGCTCCTTCTTTAACTCCGCAACTGGTTAGTTCTTCTGCATGATTTACTCCTTGATTTTCTCATTCTTTAACTCCACAACTAGTTAGTTCTTCTGCATGATTTACTCCCTCATTTTCTCCTGCTTTCACTCCGCAATTGGCTAATTCTCTCCAGAACTTGTTGTAGGTGTTGAGTCCTCTCATTGATCACCATTGTGGTGCATTACCTTGAGATCTTCACCCAGTAACGCTATATCATGAGCATTGTAAACTATTTTCTAATGAATCATTCTTTTGTTCTTTCGATTTTCTTTTAGTGTTTTTGCTCTGCAAAGTTGTGTGTTCAACCTTTACTAACTAGATTCATCTGTGCAGGTTTTCTAACACATTTACACTCTCTAGCATCCAAGACCATTTGTTGAGAGACATGGAGGGATTAGATAATATGCTTTAGAGATTGCAAGGAAAGGTCAACGAGACTGGGCCAACAAACGGATCAAAGCATGTGAGGCTATTAAAACCTCACAGGTGGGGATTGCAAACTACGAAATTCAATAGTTCAAAGTAAAAAGTTCACCCCATATCATATATTCATGGCAACCATTCACCAAAGAATAGTATGAATGTGTAATGTAGGTTGTTAAAAATATCATACATTGAAATAATAATAACATTCATGGTTAATACCTACTTTATTATTATGCAAGATTTCAGCATTAAATATTACATGCATTCATGGTTAATAACTATATTATTATGCAAGCTTTCAACATTAAATATTACATGGTGAAATATAAATTGTTCCAAATCTAGTGTAGACATTAATTGCTAAAATATCTTACAGCATATGCCCACTCCGGAATAGTATTAAATGAAAATGCTGTTTTGACTGATAATTGATTACCAACACCATTGATATTGATATTTTGAAGTTGGTATGCACTGATTACAGAAGAGATGTACGAAAACCGCTCACTCACACAGCAAATCTAATTAAAAATACCAAAAGCCTGTTCAGAGCAGTGATAATGATACTTTTTCAGCAATCCCTACCTCTTCATTTCTTTTTGCATCTTCTGTTGAATAATCAATTATTAAAGCAATTAGTTGCCCATTCGGAGTCAGATGTAATGTTTACCTGATTACTAAAGGCAAGAGCTAACCAGCGTGCCATAGGGCATTAAATTATTGATTAGTTGCATGCCCTTTAACTTTATAACACACTCCATTATTTTCATTTATCTCGTTATGCGTGCGGGTGTGTTATAAAGTTAAAGGGCATGTAGCTAATCAGTCATTTAATGCCCTATAGCAGGCTGGTTAGCTCTTGCCATTACTAAATATTGTATCGATCAAGCAAGAAAGATTTAAGCCATGGTCAATAAATGTTGTATGCAAATTTAGCAGAAAATTGAATGAAACAATACCCACTCAATAGTTGGCAAGCTCCAAATTGTCTTGAATCTTTAGTTTGTGTGAGCTGGCTTCTTCTCCTTGACATTAGGGCCACACTGGAGAGAGATGGTATTTGCTAAGCTAGTGAAAAACATAAATCTGTACCATGTTGGCAATTAAATTTACTTCCACAGGTCTGGTAAATTGTGTAAATGGCCTTTAATTGGTTGTCCAGCAGATCCTTTGTCACGCTAGGGTATTTGGGTGTTCAGACCAGAGATCATAAACCGCTGGTAAGATAGGTAGCAGATCGTATATCGTTTGGCAGGCTGGAGTGTTTAGGTGTTCAGAGCTGAGATCAAGATGGAAGATTACAGTGACTTATTTAGGTCTTTGGTGATGGAGGAGAAAGTATTGAGGGTCTGGGCTTTGATATTGGTTGTTATGGAAGATTTGACATGGATGAAGGTGGGTGTGATATTAGGGTTCTTGATGGCTCTGAATGTATGGTTACAGAGAAACTCAAAGGCACCTGTAACATGGCCTCTGGTGGGCATGCTGCCATCTCTGATACTGAACTTGCCACGATTGTATGACTGTGGAGTAGATATGCTGAGAGACAGTGGAGGCACACATGTGTTTAAGGGCCCATGGCGGAGCAACCTCGACGCTATCGTGTCGTGTGATCCAGAGATTATAGAGTACGTTTTAAAGGTGAACTTCTCGAATTTCCCCAAGGGCCAGGATTTTTATGAAGAGTTTCATGATCTGCTGGGCGATGGGATCTTTAATGCAGATTTCGAGCGGTGGAGGGAGCAGAGGAAGATGTCGAGCCTTCACTTCAACTCGCGGAGCTTTCGTCAGTTCATGGCGGAGGCGGTGTCGCAGACTGTGGAGAAGAGGTTGTTACCGGTGCTCGCGGATGCGGCGGAAAAAACCCTAACACTGGATTTGCAGGACGTGTTTCTTCGTTATACGTTTGATAATACTTGCAGTGTGGTTTTCGGGAAAAATCTCGGGTGCCTTGCAGTGGGTATGCCGCAGATTCCGTTCGCCAAGGCGTTTGATGAATGTGTTGAGGCAACGTTTTACAGACAGATTACACCGCGGCTTTTCTGGAAGTTTATGCGTTTCTTGAAATTGGGGAAAGAGAGACGGATGCTGGATGCCCTAAAAATCGTGAAGGGTTTCGTCGACGATCTCATAGATTTGAAGACAAAGGAAATAATAATTTCCAGAGGGGGCACCAGAGATCTGCTGGCTTGTTTCATGCTCCAATTTGAGCCAGAGGAGCTTAGCCGCTCCCACCAGTTTCTTCGAGACATCGTGCTGAATTTTGTGATAGCGGGGCGCGACACCTCCGGGGTTGCCCTAGCCTGGTTTTTCTGGTTGCTTTCCCGCCATCCCCGGGTCGAAAAAAAAGTTTTTCAAGAACTCTTGGACATATTAAATCAAAGATGCAGCTCACAAAAAATGGAGCCCTTTACAGCAAAAGAGCTCCAAGACTGTATATATTTACACGCAACACTGACGGAGACTCTGCGACTGTACCCTTCGGTTCCCAATGATCACAAAGGGGTTTTGCACCGAGATGTGCTGCCTGATGGGACCTGCATCGAGCCCGGGATGAAGTTTGTGTACAACATTTATGCTCTGGGCCGCATGCAGAGCGTCTGGGGACCCGACAGTCTCGAATTCAAGCCCGAGCGATGGATTGATGTGAGCGCCGACGGGCAGTTGAGGATGAAGAAGGAGTCCATGTACAAGTTCTTGGCGTTCAACGCAGGGCCGAGGACTTGCCTGGGGAAGGACATGGCGTACCTGCAGATGAAGGCCGCTGCCGCCGGGATTCTCAGGAGATTTCACGTTCGGGTCGTGGAAAATCAGGTGGTGAAGCCGAAGCTGTCGCTAATTCTGGCCATGAAGAATGGTTTGTTGGTAACTCTGCAAGAACGGCCCTCATTGGTCCATGAGTCTCATCCCTGAATCAGTTGGTGTTTCAACATATGTAACTCATTTTTTATGTTTAACGCTGCAGCTTTTTTCATTCATTTTTATGAATTTCCATAATAAATGCTGCAGCTTTTTCATTCATTTTGATGAAAAAAAGTAAGCGGGCTAACGCTTTCTTTGCTTTGTAAGAGGCCTGTGTCTACGTCCATACTAGGTGGGATTCACTTTTGCGTCCACGTCCATAGTAGGTGGGATTTTTTTTATGTAAGTATTTCATTTTTTTTTATGTAGGTAAGTTATAAAAAAAATATTGATAATGATATAAATAAATGGAAACATATATTTTAAAAATTGATATTAGTGGAGTAGATTTGTGTTAGTTTTTTAAAGTTATGTAAAAGGTTTTGTATTGAATTATAAATTTAG
>APFE031084498.1:602964-614763 GCA_000404065.3 Pinus taeda | reverse complement strand
AAAATGCAGGAACGAGACTTAATCTCATGGAATGCAATTATTGCAGGATATGCACATAATGGCCATTATCAAGAGGCCTTAAAGCTTAGTTTCCAAATGAAACAGATAGGTGTGACACTGAATCAATTCACTTATGCAAGCATTCTCAGTGTAAGTTCCAGCTTACCTGCTTTTGAAGAAGGTAAACAACTTCACGACCACATTATCCAGACTGGTTTTGACTCAAATATGTTTGTTGGAAGTGCTCTTGTAGACATGTATGCTAAACATGGTAGCCTACAATATGCCCGTCAAATGTTAGACAAAATGCCTGAACAAGATGTGATCTCCTGCAATGCAATGATTGCAGGGTATGTGCAGCATGGGTATAGTGAAGATGCTCTAAAACTCTTTTGTTAAATGCAACACACTGGTTTGAAGCCAGATGAGGCAACTTTTGCTAGCATTGTTAGTGCATGTGCCAACCTAGCAGTTCTTGAGCATGGAAGACACATCCATGCCCACATTTTTTGTATGGGGTTCGAGTCACCCATGTCTGTGGTCAATGCCCTGGTTACTATGTATGCCAAATGTGGAGGCATAAAAGATGCACAGAAAGTTTTCGAGAAGATGATTGAGCGTGATGTTGTCTCATGGAATGCAATGATTTTGGTCATGATCAGCACGGGGATGTGGTGGAAACCTTGAGAATTTTTGAGCAAATGCTACTGACAGGCGTTAGGCCAGATGCCATAACCTTCCTTGGTGTTCTCTCTGCTTGCAGCCATACAAGTCTAGTAGGTCGAGGACATTATTACTTTCATTCCATGAGGCATGAACATAACATCACACCAAGAATGAATCATCATCCCTGCATGATTGACCTTCTTGGTCGTGCTGGTCGTCTAGATAAGGCAGAAGATTTCATCAATAAGATGCCATTTGAACCTGATGTCAATATCTGGGTGGCACCGCTCAGTGCTTGCAGAGTTCACAGCAATATAGAAATAGGAAAGCATGTCGCACAATTGCTTTTCAATTTGGAGCCGCAAAATACTTCTGCATATGTGCTGCTTTCAAATATCTATTTTGCAGCTGGCAGGTGGGATGATGCAGCCAAGGTTAGAAAAATGATGAAAGACAAAGACGCTAAAAAGAAGCCAGGGTTCAGCTGGATTGAGGTCAAGAATAGAGTACATGCATTCATGTCAGAAGATAGATCACACCCACAAATAGAAGAAGTTCATGCAATGTTGAATACATTGGTCGGGCCAATGGAGGAGGCACATTATGTACCGAACACAAACTTTGTCCTCTATGATATGGAGGATGAACATAAGGAACATGTCCTCTACCATCACAGTGAGAAGCTAGCCATTGCATTTGGGCTTATAAGCACACCTCCTGGGGCCCCTATTCGAATAATAAAGAACCTTCGTGTATGTGGTGACTGTCACAATGCTGTCAAGTTTATTTCTAAGATTGTTGGACGTGAAATTGTAGTAAGGGACATTATACGTTTTCACCATTTTAGGAATGGAACGTGCTCTTGTCAGGATTATTGGTAATACAAAATGAAGTTTGAGCACTATTTGGGAGTGGCTTGAATGCTTCTCTATACTATCCTCTATTGGTCTAGAAGTTGCCTCTTGTGACACACGGAAATAAGGAGAAACATGCTGAGAATGTGTCAGTTGTCTCGTAGCTTCTTCATGTGGAGCAGGCTCACCTTTGGTAAGTTTCATACAAGATTTTGTATTTCTTTGATAGCATGAATGGATGCGTTAAAAGTTTAGTATGTTAAGCTTGATTATTGACAAGACGGTTCTAATCTTGTTGCATGACACATAAGACACTTTCTTTTATAGTACTCATTTTTAACATTTTTGGCTGTCTTTATAGCTGCACCAGTTTGGCAAATTGTCAAAATTTCCCTTTGGAGAAACGTTAGGAACATCACTTTCTAAAGAGAGCAAAAGCATGGGCGAGAAGCAACATTACAAAACATATGTTTTTTCACAATTCTACTTTTTATATGTTGAAGTGCTAATTCGGTCATTTATCATTATTGAGTTGCTCAAAAGGAGGGATGCAATCGATCTTTCTTGATCAGGAAACCAACTTGAACTTTTGAATGGAAGGGAACAAATGGCATGTTGATTAATGTCAAACATTGAGGAATCCCAACTTCGGAACGGCACAACATTGTTTATGTAAGCCCCCATCATTGTAAGTCAGGTTTATACTAATTTTATATTATTTCAGAATAAAGTTTTGATTTAATTTAATTATAGTTTTAAGCTAGTAAAACATCAAGTACCCTAGAATGTTTCCCACTGCTAGACGTTTTTTGTTGAAATTTCTTTACGCACCCCAGAAATGCTTTGCAGCTAGGCCTTCCAATTGATATCATTTTTCTGCAATTCCAGATGTCAAGTTTCTATTCTAGAGTGATGGAGATGCAGCATTGCGTGTTGGTGGGAACAGAAAACAGATAGAAAATATTAAAAAATTGAAAATAAATACTGTGCACAGGAGCTCCACAATATTTTAGAACTGTGAATAATGGATAACTTTGTGTGATCATGCCTCGCATGCATAAAAGGCAAAGAAATAAGTTATTTAACCTGAATTTTAAAACCCTCCAACTCAGTATACTCTCATAATATAGAGGATCCTTTATTTTTTAAAAGTAGAGGAATATCAATGCATGTATGGTATCTGCAACTTTGAATAAAAGGCATGGGTTGACCACTGAAAAAAATGTTTTGTTCTTTAAAATATTATTCATACAGTTTTTGTCTCCAGGGGAAAAAATAGTGCTTTCAACAAGTCAGCCAACCAGCGACCCTTGCAAAGGACAGAGGAGGTTCAAACATATCCAGAAAGAGCCGATCTAATTTTCTCAACCAATCTCTCATGCAATCCAAATTGTCATGATTTGCCAAGAAGACAAGGCTCCCAAGGAGTCAATCATGCAGCTTGTTGGACTTATTTATATACTAGATCTTTATTACACACCACCTTACATGTACTATTTTCCACAATAATAATTTGAAAATTTTAAGTAGGGAGTCAAGATGGCTTTACAAATATGGCACTGTTTAGGCTTGACACCTGGTTAAATTAAAATATATACCCTTTAACGGGGAATATGAACGGCATGCAGATAAGGCACGCAACAACAATGGTGGGTACAACAACTCCCTGATCAAAAGCCTTTTTAATACCCCCTGTCCTGGTGACATGTTGATAGATCAAGTATGCAGAAGCCGCTATGGAAATGACCATTCCAGCTTGGGTTCCTCTGCAAATCAACAACATCCCATAAACTACCATCCACATTTCCAAACACCAATTCAATCATTTGTTAAGGAAAGCAACAACTTGCCTCAGGTTCATGGCTTGATAAGGAGAAATAATCACCAGTAACACAAATAAAAATGGCAGTTCCAATTTGCGTGTTCCCAACAAATTAAGTTTGTCAAACACTACAGTTCTGTCATGCAATTCAACTCAATATACTGTGTAGGAAAGAACGACCAAGTAAGTAAAATAGGATGGCATTTGAGTTCTTGTGACTCACCAAGAATGTAGTAAAATAGTCTAACAAGGAAGACCAAAAAGGAAATCCACAAACCATAATCACCTCTGTAATAATGTAGACAAACAAATCCAAATGTGGGGTGAAGTTTAAACTCTCAGTTCACTTCACTAGAATTTGTCTAATTTTGCAACTGGGAAGAACCTGGTCATCTAATCCAAGAAATGACATCTCCAAGTGCCTGTAGGGCCAACAGTGGAACAAGGAAAGATTTGTCGATGGTTGTGTGCTTTGATAACATCAAAACCCTGCAACACCATAATTGAATCATTTTTTGCCTCAAGAACTACTTGAGTCCCAAAAATAAAAGTTGAATTATGACTCAAAAAATCCTAATGCATTTTTTAGAGTACTGACCTTTGGAAATGGGCAAAAGCAAAAGCAAAAAAAAGTTGAGAAATTTGTGTATAAAGATCTAAAGCTGAAATAAAAATTAAATTATGAACCCCAAGAGAGCCTTTGAGGTATTCCATTTTCTAAGAGGAATATATTGACAATTGGAAACAGCCAGAAAGCAAAAGCTAAAAAGCTCAATAGATTGTTGTAGTAGAAAAATCTAGTAAATTGAGGTTGTCTATCCCAAATTAGTTAGCATTCTGAAGGAGCCCCTTGTCTCAAGAGTAGGCTTGAGAGAGATTGTCCTTAACAAAGTTATCCTTAGGAGAGTTTTGAGCTGTTGTTTAGAGAGGGGGGGCTAGAAAACCAATCCGAGATGCTCTAAGAGAGATTGTCATTAACATATTTATCCTTGGTAGAGTTTTGAGCTGATCTTTAGAGAGGGGATTGTATAGCTGTAAAACCAATCCAGGATGTGAGCAACAATATAATATAATGGATTGAAAATAGAATGTGTTGTAATCGGATCGAATAATGGATTGAAAATATCAAAATTAGCAGAATGAAAGTAGAAATCACTCACCAGCCCACCATAAAATCATTTGCTCTTTGAGTACCAGCCACATCTGTGGATTTATTGGTAAGAGGTATTATCCAATGTACTAAAATTACTAATCCAATCCAACCCTTTTGCTTTTCCTGCATTCATCGAGAAATTTATAAAATCTCATAGAATGAATGGAGATGAACATAGATCAGAGAGGAAAAGAACCCGATAGGTTTTCCTGTACAGCTCCACAGTAGCTATATGTGATAGCAAAACATGGTGACCAACAATATATGGCTCAACAGTTGAGTTCCAGCAGTACAATTTCCAAATGGTTGGGAACATATTTGAGGTGGGAAAACGCCGTCATCATATCCTACAGTGCCAAAAACATTGGGCTCATTGAAAGTGGACCAATATTTCACTCGATCACCAAACTCTTTGAAACACACATCTGCATAACCTTTAAAATCCTCCCTGCATAAGATCGAAGTAGATTAGAGAACTCTTCTTCTCTAACCATAAGGTTATTAATGCACCATAAATTGATGCTTTGACTTGTGTGTCAACCCACATGGGAAGAAAAACAAGAACAAGAGATGACATAAGATGTTTACACAATCTGTGGATTTAAGAAACCTCCATAGGAATCTTACAGAGCTTGGGGCAGATCAAAGTGGTACAATGTCACATGTGGTTGAATGCCTGAGACATGCATTGTGAAACGATTAATAGTTTTGAGGATGATAGTCACAGGAATAAAAACAAAGTAGAGAGACAAGTTTGTCAATAAACACTACCATGGGACAAAAGCTCATTTATGAGGTTATTATATTACTCAACGCCTTTTAGGTTGATGGGTCCTTCGCCATCTGCATCAATATATGTGAAATAGTTATTTCCTACCATTGTCCATTGAGTGTTTACTAAATTCTCAGGATTAAACATGTGGTCAGAGCTCAAACAGAAATAAACCAGGAATAAGCCTAGGCCATGAGATTGAAAATCTATAGGCATCTACTCCCATCGCAGACATTAGATTAATATCCTCCTTCAAAACCCACATGAAATTTTGCATCAGGTTGATACCCAAATCATCTAGGAGTTTAACTATTGATACATTAGTATGAAAACAACAATAATGGGGTTGGACATGCACATAAAACTTGAGGATGGCTTACAAGTAGCCACTGCATATAGGTTGTCCTAGTGACATTTATTGTTCTTAGATTTGCAGATAATAATACCTTGTAACGATGGTATTGATCAACAGCTACATCTCCATTACCTCCATACACAGTAATCCCTGACAATACAGTTAAAACAAACAATAGCTCACTTCCAGCCTTGGCCTTGAAAGTCCCAAAGTAAAGTAAGGAACTGGGTAGAATGCAAATGAAGGGATGAATGAAGATATGTGATGAAACAAACCTTCCCTATGAATGAAAGTGTCAAAGATGCTTCGCTTTCGGCCATCTTCTGCTGCAGCTCCTTCATACTACAGAAAACCAAATGTTATTTTGCAAAGAAACACGCTGGACAGTATTCCATATGGGCTCAAACTGGAATTGAGTTTGCCATGGCAGAATTAGCACTACCGGGCAGTTTCGAAGTCCTGGATACAAAAAGAGTTCAGAGGGCATGAGCAGGGGTTCGTAAGGAGAGAGGTGACCACCTAGAGAAATAGAGTGTGAATACTGTGTTGCCTTGGGGAAGGTTATCTGGGGCTGCCTTGGGGAAGGTTATCTGGAGCTGGCTTGGTGCCAGTGGAAACCTCCCTGCCAGAGAGAAAATCTGACTTTTCCGGGCTGGACTACAGTTTTGAGCCCTGAGAAGTAACCTATGAGAGTTTACTCTCAACAACTGTAACAGAAGGAGGAAGCTCGGGGGGAACTTGGATGTGATTGCCATTGCCAGTTCCATAGGCTGGGAGGTGTGGTCCTGTCCTGAATTCACTTTCTTGGAAAACTGTGAACGGATCATATAAGTAATTATGTTTATGATATGCTTCTGAGAATCCAACAGATAAGAATAAGTAATTCCATTTAGTTTATGCTTCTGAGAATGCATGAGATAAGAAAAAGTAGTTCTGTTTATGTTATGAGAATGCATTAGATAAGCCAAATAATACTGCTTATGATATGTTGCTGAGAGCGCAATAGATAAGTAAAGAATACAACTTAAGTAAGAAAAGACTGCTTTTGTTATGTACCTATGAATTAAACATGTAACTGGGACAATAAGTGGTATATGTAAGACTTACACACTACTTATTTGAGTATGCATTCTTGGACAAATAAATTGTGCAATAGATCAGTAAAGAATACAGCTTAATTAAGAAAAGACTGCTTTTATTAGGTACCTATGAATTAAACATGTAACTGGGACAATAAGTGGTATATGTAAGAATTACACAATACTTATTTGAGTATGCATTCTTGGACAAATAAATTGTACAAATTGATAGAGCATACTGTGAGATATACCTGTCTAACAGGATGGAAATGTTAGGTAATGTTATTCAACCCATAATCAATAGAGACACTGTGACTGATAAACTAAAGTAAAGGGAGTAAATGAACCATGTTCATAGTGCCAATACACTGGTCTGAGGGTAAGTGAGGTATTAAAATACCTATCCTCCAGCCAGGGTAACCTGTTCAGGTAGATTGACCCTCTTGGGGAAGAAACCCCAATTTCAAAGAAAGAGCTCCATTGGGGAAACTGGGAAATCTTCGCTGTAGAAATTATATACAGCGAGCAAATGCAAATAACAGTATTCGTCAAAACGATAAGAATGAAACCCATAACCCTGTTTATTTATAGAATGAACTGTAAAGAGAGATATCAGCAATCTTATTCATTAACTGGAAATGAGTAAACCTGTGAAACACCGAGGAGATGTAACAGCATGCCTACCCCATTTCTTCCAGACATAAATACATTTTTTTAAAAAGACTAATACAATTGCTGAAAGGGCGAAAAGATGCTCCATAACTTAATTAGCCATTGAACTGAATGAATATTATTACTATGCTGGGAGTGATCTTGAGGGACAGAAATAATTTCCACATACCTCTTGGTCGCTGAAATGCAACAGTCATAACGAATACAGAGTATCATCAGCCTAAACCAAATTTGAATGTGTCAAACCGTTTAAATGACATTGCAGAAAATAAATAGTCATAGTAGATCTTATACAAAGAATTTGTAATTAAGGCAACAACCGTGCTGTCGGTTGTGAACCATTAAACTATATTCTGGGCCGAGGATCCTCAAACTAGAGATTAAGGTTGGTTTTCTTCCAAACATTCATAGGGGCGATAGCTTCAGGAAGCCCTAGGATACCGCAGGAAAGTTCCAGTTGTACAATAACTCATTTCACTATCAAACCCTCTGCTAGAAGAGGAATAACCAGACATGTTCCACAGTAATAAAGCCTACAGAGCTTCAAAGGAAATCGCAAGACAAGCCTTAGGCTGAGCTCGCCAACCTAAGTGAGAGAAGTTGTTCTTGCACTTCCGGAGTTCTTGACAGTCGACAGCACCAACCCCACTTGGAGTTTGTTGGGGTTTGTTGCTGGCCTGCAAAAATAACCCATGAAAACAAGTAAAAACATGGTTTCAAATTAAACATTATAACTCGGAAGATAAGAGCTTCCATGGTGAGATTACCCGAGTTCTGCTGTGATGAAATAACCGGGAAGAAACAAGGTTCCGTGAACCAAGCCAGAGCCTTGGAAACAAGTTCAGTGGATCCTGTGGAGGGTAGTTGAAGCAAGCAAGAATAATTCTCATTCATATCATTGCTCTGAAATAACTTTGTTCACTTCAGCGTCCCAGTGTCGGCTCATTCCAAACCTTGCGACGGTTGCGGTGACGTGAGCTTATCATGAACTGTTACAACCATTCAACTACCTTCCCTTAATCTAGCGACTAACAATATTCTAATCGTCTAACACATAATCTAACGACGCACAGGGATGACTGGTAGATCTTAGGGAAGTTCATTTCAGAGGGAAACGCCTTACGGCATAAATATAGTTTTTCTCATACTGAAGAAAAAAAACAAAACAAAACAAACAAACAACCAACCATTGGTCGATAAAATAGCTAAATTGACATCAACATTCATGGATGACAGTGCTCATGGAATTGAGTCGAATTCTTTAGAGTGCATTAATTTTCGAAAAATTAATGCTTAACATACTTGATTTCACAATAAATATAATTTATTTAATTATTTAAAATTAATTTTAATGATATAATACAAAATTTTTATTTTATATTTTTTTATTAAAATTTAATAATATATTTTTTATAAATATTATAAATTTATTAATTTTATTAAAATAAATAAAATTATAATTCAAACACATATTATAAAAAACTCCACTCCAATTCGGCTGGAGTATGCCGTAAAACTAACCTTTTGCTTGGCTAAGAAAGCTCGTCTTCCTCGGACGTAAGGAGAACAGGTTAACGGCCGGCAAGACCCCACGAGGCATCTGCAGGAGTGAAAGCCTGCTCCTTAGGACACTAGCGGTTATTACAGGTGGAGTGGTTTTCCTTGATACAGTGATGAGTCAAACCGACATTCGCGGATAGCAGCCAGAGATGGCTGTCCTCACTGTTGGGTTTGAGACCTGAGTTTTGATAGGTTTTGGCCAACTAGGGAAAAAAAAAAAAAAGAAAAGGAAAAAAAAAGAAAAAAGAAGAAAGAAAGAAAGAAAGAAGAAGGAAAAAAAAAAGAAGAAGAAAAAAAGAGAAAGAAAAGAAATAAAAGAAGAAAGAAAGAAAAGATAAAAGATAAAAGAAAAAAGAAAAAAAAAAAAAGAAAGAAGAAAAAGAAAAAAACAGAAAAAACAAAAAACTCACTCCAAATATTAAAATGTTTAAATTAAAACAATCCAATTGTCAATGCTAATATAATTGGAATTGAATTGATTTTTATAAAAAATATTAACCCGTGGTAAATAATAATTTGCTAATATAATTGAAATTGAGTTGATTTATATAAGGAATATCACTCAAAACATTAAAATGTTTAAATTAAAACAATCCAATTGTCAATGCTAATATAATTGGAATTGAATTGATTTTTATAAAAAATATTAACCAGTGGTAAATAATAATTTACTAATATAATTGAAATTGAGTTGATTTTTATAAGGAATATTAACTAGTTGTAAATAATAATTTGGCAATATAATTGAAATTGACTTGATTTTTTTAAGGAATATTAATTATTTGTAAATAATAATTTACTAATATAAATTGAAATTGAGTTTGATTTTTATAAGGAATATTAACTAGTTGTAAATAATAATTTGGCAATATAATTGAAATTGACTTGATTTTTTTTAAAGGAATATTAATTATTTGTAAATAATAATTGTGGGGAGTATGTTGGCTTGATATATAATTATAATCAATTTAGGATCGCTGAAATGTGATAATTATATTTCAAATATAAGATATTTTTTAGTTATGACATATATTTTAGTGATAAAAAGATATATTAATTATTTTTATAATAGTGTGTTTTAGTTTTATTCACTAATTATATTTAGTTTAGTTTATTTTGGAATAAACTTTTTAGAATTTTATTTAATTATTAATAATGAGTAAGTGGATAGTAAGTATTTATTCTCCATGGGATATTTTAGAATATTTTTAATAGTAGTCATAAATTGAAGGTTGAGATTTATCTACAAAGTAGTTATATTTTTTTTCCCTTTTAATTAATTTGATAATTTCAAAAAAATGTCATACTAATAAGTGTCATATGAAATGAGGATTCTATTTACAGGTGAAGAATTTCCATGATAAAATTAAGCCTGAATCTACATGGTCAAATATCTCTATAAAGTTATATTTAGTTAATATTATTTTTTTAATCTTAAAGTGTAAGAAATGCAACCATGAAAAAAAAAAAAAAAATGAGTGTTTTGTACTTATCATGGATTGTGCCTATAAAAATACCAATCTAATTTATATGATTTGTGCTAATTTAATATATAGATCTAATAATCATAAAATTTAAAATATTATTTTTAAATAATAATTTACTCTAAACATTAAAATTTTTAAATTAATATAATTTAATTGTTAATGCTAACATATAATGGAAATTAAGTTGTAATTTTTTGTAAGGAATATTAATTATTTGTAAATAATAATTGTTGGTGAGTATGTTGATATCATATGATGGTGATATTTTAAATGTACGATTTTTATGTAAATTTTTATAATGGTATGTTTTTATTTTTGTTTGTTAATTGTTTATTTTGGAATAAAGTTTTTAGAATTTTAATTTAATTACCAATAATAATGAGGTTGATAGAGATTTATTTTATGTTGAATATTGTAGAATATTCTTAGTAATAGTCACATATTAAAGGTTGAGCTTTATCTCCAAAGTAGTTATGCCCTTTTTCCCTTTTAATTGAATTGATTAATTTAAAAAATATCGTATGAACCATGTGTCATATTTTTGGGCATGTGGTACTAATAAAGCGAGGGTATTGGCCCATGGTATTGTAACAATAAAAATCTCCATGGTAAAGCCGCGTGGTAACGTTATAATTTAGTTAATATCTATAATTTTTTTAATCTTAACAATGCGAGATAACGTTATAATTTAGTTAATATCTATAATTTTTTTAATCTTAACAATGGGAGATGCATTACAAATTATTTTGATACTTGTCATGGATTTGATGTGTTTACCAATCATTTAATTTATATGGATGTGCTAGTTATTCCATAATCAATAAAATTTAAATATTATTTATGATTAATGTAAATATAAATTAAAAGTGATGACTTCTAGAGTGTGATGGTTAGAGTTCAACTTTAATCAATGTGGGATTTTTTTGGTAATATGGTGGTCTTAGTCCCTTCCTTGAGTTCGCTCAAATCCTCCACTTGCCCCACTTTGTAATTTCCTTCAATCAAGAAGTGAAGCATCTAGTGTCTACTCCTTTGGTGATAGTGGCTCTCCCCTACCAATGCATGTGATCACTTCTTGAGGTTTCCTCCCCACTAGGATCCATCCTCTAAGTAGGTTCTATAATCGTTTTCTTAGGTTCCACTAGTACTATGTTCAAAGACGTGGTGTGAAATGACCTCCTAAGTGGATCCTATTATCTAATTTTCTATGTGGTTTGTTAGGCCAGGCAGTAACTCCATAGGGAAGAAATAAAATTGACTGTATTATTCCATCAGGTAGGTCCTTATTATATACATGAGGGAGAGACTGTTCAGTTCGTCTCCCGATGACTGTTCATATTTCCTATTTATCTATTTACAATAATTCACCCAATCACAAG
>APFE031084498.1:565237-592973 GCA_000404065.3 Pinus taeda | reverse complement strand
AATGCCCTCCCAAACTTAGGATTTAGTTCCATGGAGGAAGGGATAAAGGGATTGATGTTCCTTAACTCCCTACCTCATCCAAATTCAAGCTCAAAGGAGTAGATAAACTTGGAAAACTTCAAGATGCATCTAATGGATAAGAATATTCCCAACCCCCAATGCAATTTCGCTCAAATTCGCCCAACGCGGGCCAAAGAGGGCTCCAGTGCACTGCATAACGCCTTAGTAGTGTACTGGACTGCACTATAGCGCATCCTAATGAAGGCCTACCTACGGTTATCTTTTTAGAGGCAGTTTTTGGATGATTTCAGTCATGGAACTTCTTAGGGAGCTAGGCATTTTGATGGTTGACTTCTTTAAGGCATGTAACAACTGAATTAGGGTTTGATGGGCCCTAATAGTACTAATTTGTAAGTCGGGGTGATGTGCCCAAATGGATTTGTAACAATTACTAATTAAAATTAATTATAAATTTATATACAATTCTTAGATCTATTAATACTACTCAAAATAAATGAACGAGAAAAACTTAAAAAATTCATAAAATATCATAAATTAAAGAGGGGGAATAGGGTAAAAACGAAAAATGAATGAAAAGGAGGAAACAAGTAAATGAATCATGAAAACAATCGAACAAAAAGAAGAAGAGCTAGAGATAAAAGTAACCAAGGAGGGGAGCGGGAGGAATCAAGACATGAGAGTCGAAATCTAGCTCTTACTTAGTTTCCACCTGTCACCCCTATTTAGATTTTTGGCATACCTTTCAATCTCAATCGCTTCCCTCAGCTTCCTATGGTGGAAGTGATTTACCCTGGAAATGACTTTGGACTCTTCAATGCAGACATGGTTATTTGTTTTCTCTACATGCTCAACTAGGTGTAGAAATTCTCACTGTAGATTAACCTCATAATGCAATAAAACTAAAGAAAAATACTTTAATCTACTTGTACAATCAAACTTGCGGAAGCTTAATATATTTGAGCAAGATCAAGTAGAACACATATAACCAAAAGCAGAATCAATGCACATGAAACACAAAAGAATACTCAGGGGAAAACCTCAACTAAAAACACCACTATCTGTATTATCATACAAGTGGAAATATCTAAGGATTACACACAACTTTAGCTCTCACAGCTAGCCAACTCTCAGTACAATCCTCATAGATGCTCACAGACAAAATAAACTGCTCATATGCCTTCTACTCTACCCTCCAAGACCCTATTTCCTTGCACAGTTTCTCCTGGGTGATCCAACTGTTACCATGTGTAACACTGATCACTCACACTGATCTTACACCCTGTAAAACTGTGCAAATTTCAAGGAATGAATTCCTTCTGCATGCAAGAGTTTTCGTTATAGGAAAATTCTTGCAACTGATAGTACACCGCCCCTATCTTTAATCTCAGCTGGGTCTTTCTCTGAATAGTCATGCATGAGTTATTTATGAGAGAATCTTTAGCTATATGGAGTACATTGGTTTGATGCATGCATGCATTAATTGATTGAACTCACAATTAGTTCCTCAAACTGTTTGGAACTAATTTATCTGGACATAACTCAGTTAACTGAGCTAACTAATTACAACTCAATTATAACTCATCCTTATCTCCTTAATTAAGGGATAATTTCCTTAATTTAAGGGATAACTGTTGCATGACTTCCCAAAGACTTCTAGCTTGAATTTCTCCAACTTATTAATCCAAGATGAATGAATTAATTATTTTTCAAGCAGTTGGTGAGACTAAATTCGAATTTTAATTCTCAATTTTAACTGAAGGAAAAATAAAATTTGGAATATTCTTGTTGCCACATTTCAACACTAGGGTTGATGAGCGGAATCGACTGTGTCTAATATCAGTAGCATGCTCATGGATTCTCTGCTTAATAGACCTACCTGTCTCCCCAATATAGGGGATACCACAGGAATAGGGAACAAGGTAGATGCCCTTCATATATTTATGATCAATAGGGTCTTTGACAGATCCCAATGAATTCCTAATGGTATGGAGAGGTCTGAATGAGGAAGCGACATTAGTATTCATAAGGAGATGGGCAATTCTATCCGTGGTTCCTTGGATATATGGGAGATGAACCTTAGAGACAGGATCAACACTAGAAGGTTTGACTCTTGGCACCTTGCAGACCTTGTGAAAGACCTTGAGGCCTTGCAATCTGTTATACCCATTCCTTCTAAAAGCTTCAAGAAGATGAGATTTCTCTTGTTTAAGGTGGCTAAGATCAAATATTCTTAGAGCGCAGGTAGCAAGAGTGCTGAGCACCCCAAGTTTCTGAGTCGGAAAATGATGAGAGCTGGGATGGAGATATTGTTCCATGTGAGTTTTCTTACGAGACAGAGGATTAAGGGATGGACTCAATTTGATAGTGTTTTCTACCTCTTTCGAGACTGACTTAATGGGATTTTTATTAAGCTTGATGTAACTCATGCTATTAGAAATATGGTCAACCATTTTGGGGATATAGTTAGACTTATCAAGAATGACGACAACTCCACCCTTTTCAGCTTTAAGGACAACAATGTCAAGGTTGTGCCTTAGGGACTTAAGGGCATGAAACTCAGCCTTGTTAAAGTTTTTCTTAGGAGGCTTAGCTTTCCTAAGAATAACTGCACAACCTTGCCTGATGGTTTCCTTGACATTGTCAGGAAGACCCTTGATACCAAATTCGATGTTACAAATAATGTCATCGAAAGGGATCTTCTTCAGGGCTAGGGAAAAATTTAAAACCTTACTTAGGAGGCTAAAGACGGAGGAATCAAAATTTTTGCTAGAAAGATTAATAACATTCTTGAAACTTAACAAGGAAGAATTATTATTATTATTATTATCAAGAAAGGAGGAGGAATTTAAGTTATTATAAATGTTATGGGAGGATGAGGAAGAATTTTTTTTACTGCTATTACTAACATTATTATTTTTATGTCTAAGCGATTTAATGAGACTTCTATTAACTCTATAATTACTCTTATTTATATTATTGCTACTAATCTTAGTGTTTTTATTATTCAAATGATGAGAGGGATGAATGAGCAAAGAGATCAAAAAAATGTAATAAATAATAATATAGTATTATTTTTTAATAATGATATTATTATTTATAACTAATCCCATTATTATTATTATTATTGAGAATGTTATTATTATTATCTGTATTATTATTATTAAAAGAAAAATGATTATTCAAACCTGAGACTAAAGAAGGAATGGATGAAGGAATAAACAGGGAGGAAAATGAAGGGGGAGCAGAGCTGGAGGGGAGGTCATCGACCTGGGAAGGGGAAGGGGAGCAGATGTTGCAAAAAACAGAAGGAACATTGAGCTTGGGGGATGAGGTCAACGCCAAAATAATATGGGAGGAAGGTGAAGGTAGAGGGCAGATCAAATTATCTGAGGGAGAAACAACGCACAAGAGGGTAGAGGGTGTGCTATCCAAGGTAGACGACTAAGGATCAAAAGCAGGAGGAGGAAGATCAGCAAGGGCCGCATAGCTTATAGCAGGGGTATCGATCAGTGTAGAGGACTGGCTGCTGCAATTCAAGGTGTCTTCAACAGGTTCTGAGGGATCCAAAGTGAGGGGAGCGATGGAGCAGACTGTAGTCATGGAAACACCATCCATAGCCTCTGCGGCCTGGGGAGAAATAGAAATAGGAATCCACCCACCGAGAAATGCATCTGGAGCTAAGATGTCAGAGAAGCAATAATAATATAAATAGGAGTAATTATAGAGTTAATAAAAGTCTCATTAAATCATTTAGACATAAAAATAATAGTGATAGTAATAATAGTGAAAGTTTTCATCCTCATCCTCCCATAGCATTTATAATAACTTAAATTCCTTCTCCTTTCTTGATGATGATGATAATAATAATAATAATAATTCTTCCTTGTTAAGTTTCAAGAATGTTATTAATCTTTCTAGCAAAAAATTTGATTCCTTCGTCTTTAGCCTCCTTAGTAAAGGTATGAATTTTTCCCTGGCCGTGAAGAAGATCCCTTTTGATGACATTATTTGTAACTAATTTGATAACCGCCGCTCTCAGCGAGTCCTCCAATATATTCCCATGAATGGGACATGGGACCGGATGTGCTGCCTAAATGGGACTTGCATTTATTCTCTGGGCCGTATGTGGAGCGGCTGGGAACCCTACTATCTGGAGTTGAAGCCCGACCAATGGATTGATGTGAACAGTGATGGGCAGTTGAGGATGAAGAACGAGTGCATGGACAAGTTCTTGTCATTACGAGTGCATGGACGTGCTTGGGGAAGGGCATGGCGTGCCTATAGGTGAAGGCCGCGACAGTGAGAATTCTCAGGAGATTTCACGTTCGGGTTGTGGAAAATCAGGTGGTGAAGCTGAAGCCATCACTAATTTTGGCCATGAGGAATGGTTTGTTGGTAAGTCTGCAAGAACGACACCCATTGGTCCATGAGTGGCATCTATTTCAACATATTAAACTAATTTTTATTAAAATAAGCTAATTAATTCTGCATGAGGAGTTGGTTAAAGTTAGAGTAACTCAGCGCGTTGAGTCAAGTTGAGATAATTCATAGTTGAACTGAAAGTGTGTGGTTGCATGTCAAGATATTTTAGGCGAGTCACTAGTTGGAAAATGTTAACGACTCTTCACCAAATTCATTGTAACAATCAAGTTTTGTGTGATTAATAGAAGAGCCGCAACTCGTGTTTTGGATGAATTTTGTGTTTTTGCTTCTTTGCCTTTCCAACAAATTGGTATTGTAGCTAAGTATGGATCACAAAATCTTAGTGCCTGTAGAGCCAGTGAAAAGAGGGCCAAGAAAAAAAAAGTCAATGGTTTTTTAATTTTTTAATTTTTTAATTTACCTTGTAAATTTGTAAAACTATTAAAAAGCACACAGATTTCACACTTGGTTAGTACAAAAACCAACAATTTTTATCTCGTTGGAGAGTGCCATTTTTTAAAGTGGCTAATCAGTATGTTTTTACACATGATTTATATCTTCATGTGATTTTTTTTAGGATTTTTTGAAAAAGGTATATATATTATAAAAGGTATCTCTTATAAAGATTTTTTTTTTATATAAAAATAATTTTTATATTAAAAAATATATAATATGAAAGGTTTTTATAAAAAGGAAGGAGTTTTTAAGAGTTTTTGTAAGTTTATAAAAAGAGAAATTTAGGGTTTTTAAAAGAGATTTTGAAGAAAGATATTTTTCTCAAATTTCTAGCTCGAGTTTCTACGGAAAAGATTATGATGTGTGAGCCATTAAGATGACGACCACTTTGCAGATACATGATGTTTGGGATTATGTTCACTTTGGGTTTTCAGAACCTAAGAATGACGCAGAAGAGCGAGCAAAGAGGGAACAATGGAAGAAGGACAAAAAGAAGAATGCACAAGTAATGCAGCTTATCCAACAGGGAGTGGACCGAGCAGTGTTCCAGAAGATTATCATTATGTCTTAGAAAATGAAGCATGGGATACTATGATGACAAAGTATAAATGTATGGCCAAAGTCAATATTGTTAAATTGTAGAATACTAGGAGAGATTTTGAAAGTCCGCAGATGAAGGAGATAGAGGACATCAATTCTTTCATGAATCAGGTCATAACTATCATAAATCAATTAAAGATTTATGGTGAAGAAATTAAATATCAAACAGTGGTTGAGAAGGTCCTCAGATCTTTGTCTACCAAATTTGATGTTATGGTAGAAGCCATAGAAGAAGCCAAGGATTTGGCATCATTAACAATTAATGAGTTGATGGGATCACTTCTATCGCATGAGGCAAGGATAGACATAAATAAGGATTCCACTTTAGAGACAGCTTTCAAAAGTCAGGTTTCTATTGCAAGAGACAGAGGTTGAGGTAGAAGTAGATTGAGAGACAGAGGACGAGGTGGAAAATATGGTGGTCAGAGAGATGGCTGAGAATAGCACGAACAATAAAGTGGAAGCAACTGCAGAAACTTTAGCAATAATCAAAGATTTGACAAATCAAAGGTGACATGTTATTATTGTAATAAATTTGGTCACTATGCTCATGATTGTAGTAGAATATAGTTGATCAAGGAAACTAGAGAGGTAATGTCACTACAGAGAGTACTAACTCCATGTTCGTAGTTTGCCATATCATGCAAAACCTTCTGATAGTGTGCGGCTATTAGACAGTGGTTGCAGTAACCACATGACAGGCAACAAGAATTTGGTTGCAAATTTGGATCAATATATGAAAATAGAGGTAAAGTTGGGGACTGACAAGACTGTGGATGTAGATGGAAAAGGAGTGGTCAACAATTTGACCAAGCAAGGGGAGCCGAAGACAATCTTAGAGGTATATTATGTTCCTAGTCTCAAACATAATTTGATAAGTGTTAGTCAATTGACACAGAAATGATACAGAGTTATCTTTCAAGGCCAAGAATGTGTTAAATATGACAAGCCCCCAAGCAAGCAGTTGATAGCGAAGGTTCAGATGACGAGGAACATACTCTTTCTTTTAATTATGAATTACAATGACCAGGTCAGTTCTTTTACAGTTGCATGTTCTGATGATTATTGGTTGTGGCACTTTCGGTTTGGACACTAGCACTTTTTTGGTTTAAGATTGTTGTAGCATAAACAGATGGTGAGAGGATTACCTCCCATCAAATAACCTGCTAGTACTTGTGAATGTTGCATATTGGGAAAGCAACACCGTAAAATTTTTCCAAAGGGAGTTGCATACCGAACAAAGCAACCTATACTCGTGTGGACCTATGAGGACACATTCAATTGGGTGAGGTTATTACTTCCTCACTTTCATTGATGATTATAATAGAAAGACTTGAATTTACTTCTTGAAGTAGAAGTCTAAAACTTTTGCAAGGTTTAAATAATTCAAAGCCTTAGCAGAGAATCAAAGTGATCGACAAATCAATGTATTGAGGTTATATCATGGTGGAGAGTATTATTCAAAGGCATTCCATGATTACTGCAAACAACATGGAATCAGAAGACAATTTACAACCAGGTACACATCGCAGCAGAATGGTGTAGCATAGAGAAAGAATAGGACAATTATGAACATGGTAAGAATCATGTTGAAATGTAGAAACTTGTCCAATGAATATTGGGTAGAAGTAGTTGCATGTGCTATTCATGTGATCAACAAATATTCTACAAAGAGTGTGATGAACAGAGTACTAGAACAAGCATGGTCAGGTATGTATTGCATTGTATCTCATCTCAGAGTATTTGGATGTGTAGCTTATGCACATGTGCCTAAGGAGCGAATCTGAGGAAAATTGGATGATAAAAGTGAAAAATTCATATTTACTGGTAATAATGAGCAATCAAACACTTACAAACTGTATAACCTTGTCACCAAGAAGACCATAATTAGCAGAGATATTGTGTTCAAAGAAAAAGAGTCATGGAATGATAGTATAGGCAAAACAATTGATGAATAAATTCCACTGATGGAAGAAGATGATGTAGCAGAAAAGGAGCAACAAGAATCACATGCGAGGACACCAAACTAAGACACACCAACAAGGAATCCAAGATTTTCTAAGCAGCATGGATCTTCAAGCAGATCAACAGATCGAGGTTCTCCTAACAATCAATCAGGTGAAGAATCAAGCAATGGTAAGAGAAAGATGAGAAGTCTGAAATATATTTATGATGATTTGGATGTTAGTTCAAATTTTGCATTGTTGTCATTCTAACCTTCTTCGTTTGAAGAAGCAATTAGAGAGGAAAATTGGGTGCAAGCCATGGATGAATAAATTGAAGCTATTGAAAAGAATGATACAGGGGATTTGATTGATTTACCGAAGGACAAAAATCTCATTGGTGTGAAGTGGGTATACAAGAAAAAGTTCAATGAGAAAGGTTAAATTGACATATTTAAAGCACAACTTGTAGCAAAAGGATTATCACAGCAACCGATAATAGATTTTGGAGAAATTTTGCTCTAGTAGCCAGATTGGACACTGTAAGAGTAGTTCTAGCCACAACAACTTAGAACAAGTGGAAAGTATATCATATGGATGTGAAATTAGCCTTCTTGAATGGAATTCTAGAAGAAGAAATTTATATGCAGTTGCCTCTAGGTTATGAATTTGAAGGGAATGAAGATAAAGTTTACAAGTTGAAGAAAGCGCTCTATGGGTTGAAGCAAGTGCCTAGAGCTTGGTATAGTAGAATTGGTAACTACATGATCAAGAATGGATTTTGCAGAAGCAACATTGAGCCTACCTTGTATACAAAGGTAAATGAGCATGGAAAAATTTTGATTGTTTGCTTATATGTTGATGACATGATTTTTACAGGTGATTTTGAGTTAGATGAATTTAAAGCAATAATGATGAAAAAATTTGAGATGACAGATCTTGGGCTCATGAAATATTTTCTTGGCATAGAAGTTGAGCAATCTGAAGAAGGAATTTTTATTTATTAAAATAAATATGTCAAATATTTGTTGAAAAGATTCAGGATGGAAAATTGCAAACCTGTCCCTACACTAGTTGCAATAGGTACAAAGTTAAGCAATGACGATGAAGGATTAGATGTCAATCCAACTCTATTCAAAGGATTGGTTGGTAGCCTCATGTATCTCACAAATATAAGACCAGATATTATGCAAGGAGTAAGTTTGATTTCCAAATTTATGGAGACTCCAAAAGGCTCACATTGGAGTGTAGGAAAAATAATTCTGAGATACATAGAAGGAACTAGAGATTGTGGCATAATGTATGCAAGCATAGAAATTAAGGATTTGATTGGATACATATATAGTGATTTTGTAGGCAGTTTGGATGATAGGAAGAGCACTTTTGGTTTTGTGTTCCATCTTGGTTCAGGTGTGATTTCATGGGCATCTAAGAAGCAACTCATTGTGACACTTTCATCAACAGAAGCAGAATATGTAGCGGCAACATCAACAACAGGTCAAGCAGTCTGGTTAAGAAGAGTATTTGATGGACTCAAGCAAAAACAACAAGGATCAACAACAATATATTGTGACAACATCTCAGTGATTTCATTATCCAAGAATAATGTGTTTCATCAAAAGAGAAAGAATATTGATACTAGATATCGCTTTATTAGAGAACTTGTGAGAAATGGAGAAGTTCACTTGAAGAATTGTAAATCTAGTGATCAATTCGCTGATATATTTACTAGGTCATTAGTAAAAGATGTGTTTGAGTTTCACAGAAGAAACTTGGGTTTTGTAATGCTAGCTGAGACATAGACTAGCAAACATGTTTGAATTGTAATGAGTTAGTCTTAGTTTAGCGGTTGTAATTAAGGGGGAGTGTTAAAATAAGTTAATTACTTCCGCATGAGGAGTTGGCTGAAGTTAGAGAGTCAGCTAACTGAGCGTTGAGTCAAGTCAAGATAATTCATAGTCGAACTAATAGTGTGTGGTTGCATGTTAAGTTGTGTTGTTGCATGTAAAGATATTTTAGGCGAGTCACTAGTTGGAAAATGTTAAATACTCTTCATTGGTTTCATTGTAACAATCAAGTTTTGTGTGATCAATAGAAGAGCCGCAACTCATGTGTTTTAGCTTCTCTTCCTTTCCAAAATTTTTGCATGTTTAATGCTACGGCTTTTTCATTCATTTTGATGAAAATAATTAGGTGGGATTCTCTTTCTTTGCTTTGCAAGCTAGCATGTGCCCATAGTTGGTGGGATTCACTTTCTTTTGTAAGCTGGCTTGCGTCCATAGTACACTGCTAAATTTTTGAATTGCGAGAATTGCACATACAAGGATACCCAATACATACTTCTGTATTGTGAAAAGTATCTTTAGGGTTTTGTGCAAATATATCATGATAAATCTTTGTGTAGGTGTTCAGCATATGTGCCCATTAGGGAAGGATTTATTATCTTTTCCCTTCGGATGGAAGAAAATATTTTATCTTAAATTGTATCGTAAGATGAAGGATATTAATATACATTGTATTGAGTGGATGATTATTGCAAATTTATTTCATCTTTATAAATTAGGGAAAGATATTGTTAATATATACTTTTGTATAAATAAACATAAATATATATTTAAAAATTTGAAATCTATTAAATTTGAAATCAATAGATTTGTGTTAGTGTTTTGAAATTTATGTAAAAGATTTTGGGTTGAATTATAAATTTGGTTGTTGCTTGGGATATATATTGATGAGTTGGAAGCATTTCTACACGAGTGTATCCAGGACACTAATGACGGCCTTCTTCACCAGGTTCTGATATCTATTCTACTCTTTGCTAACGACATGGTTCTCCTCTCCTCATCCCCAAAAGGATTACAGAGGCAGTTGGATGCCTTAACTCTGTTTTGTGATCATCGACAGTTGACGGTCAACTTGGGTAAAACCAAGGTTATGATCTTCAATGGGGTGAAGAAAACTTCAGACCTTCACCTTATATTCAGAGGGGGGGAGATTGAGATCACCAACACATATACTTGGGGGTGTAATTCTCAGGTCCCCACTTCAATTTGCGACCAACGCTTCAGCCTCAGATCAACAAAGGATATGGATCCTTAGCCCTTCTCGAGAGACAATTCTTTCGACATCACTTCCAGGACATCTCGTCCAAGATGAGCCTCATGGACACCTTGATCCATCCTACTATTCTATATGGCTCAAATATTTGGGGATGGTGTTTACTTGAGTCAGATTGGGGTTCATCTGAGAGAGTCCAGATTCTTCTTTTCCGCTGCATCATTAGGTGCAAACTAAAAGTACCACATCACATCATCCTTGCAGAGTTTGGAGCTTATCCCTTTCGGCTTGAGATAGTCTTTAGATTGGTTTCGTTCTTGCATCGTATCTAGGGCTTTGCAGACTCAATAAAGATTAGGGATCGATATCCTTACTTAGCATATTGCTCTTCTAAGACTATTGCTTGTTCTACTCCCTTAGGCTGAGTCAGAAGTTGGTTTATAGGAGTTTAAAATCTCTTAGAGTCAGTGGAAATTCAGTTGGTTTGTCTCCCTCCTTTCCAATATTCCTTAGATGCTCCTAGTCATCTTTTACCTACTAGACAGGAGCTAAACAAGATCATTAGGGAGGACTTCTACAGGGAGTTCATCCAGGTCACCTGGGTCAATCCTCTGAGAGGGTTGCGCCCAAAGATGACCTTCTACATTGAGCACTTCTTGGAGTTGAGAGACGGGCTCATTGTTCGACCCCAGTATATGTTTCACCACTCGATGCATGCTCTTCACATTCCTATAGGCCAGTTCAGAGTAGGTTCTCATAGACTTTAGGTATAGACGGAGCACCAGGTGGATAGACCAGACAGAATCTGCCAAGTATGTCATTTACATGAAGTGGAGATCGAGATGCACTTCATTCTTGGATGCCCTGTCTACTACGAGATCAGAGGAAGGTTTCATTGCTTGTTAAGATATTCTCAGACCCTCGCTAACTTTTTCAGGTATCTCGATTATAGATGTTTGGCCCTGTATATGTAGGAGGCTCTTAGGTTCCGAGTGCATATTCTTTAACCTCCCATCTGACTAGACCCCATATAGAGGATCACAACATTTTTCAGGGTACTACCTTTAGATATGGGCAACAAGAGATCGATTGATACCAATACTTATCTAGACTCCAGATCAATGATGATTCGTGGGACCTCACCTTGCCACACGAGATCTCAACAATAGATCTATCTCAGATTCGTTCCTGGGAGACAGACTAGGTCCTCCAGCATTCAGGAGCGAGCGGACCGCCCCAAGAAACGACGTAATGGACAACCCACACTTGCCATCAGACCAACATACTTTGTTGAGTTTCTTTAGTGTTATTCATTCAACTTTGGATGTTAGGAGAGATGGGTTTAATCCTCAGACCTATTAGCTCCGGGATTTTCTCCGCTAGGGCCAAATTTTGATTTACTTCATGCATTGTATCTTTTTTAGGAGATCATTTGGTTCTCCCACTTTGTATAGACATCATTGTACTCAAGAGTCCCTTTGACCTATTTTGTGGTAATTAGTTAGACATAAATATAATTATCTTATCTTATCTTATGTATATGTTTGAATATAGAATTTTATGGTTTGAATAAAAATTGTTTATATTTTTATATAAATTAGAAAAAATATTAATTAATATAATGCTTATATATTATTTAATAAATGTTAAAATGAAAAATATAAATTATATATTAAACACAGAGTTGAAATTTAATTAAGTATATTAAAACATGAAACTTTAATAAATATAATTAAAGTTACAATGATGTTGACGTGTTTAATGTTTAAGTGTTTTGAAATTTATATAAAAGATTTTAATTGAATTATTTTTCAAATTGTATGTATAGTTTTTCAATATATATATATTAATTTAAAATTTATAAAATTATATAAAAAATATTTTCATATTTATTGAGTAGATTTCATGTAAAACATCTAAACATAAATGTAAATGTATAAGTAAACGTAAACATTTAACAATTTTTAATCTAATGCTTACCCTATTTAAAAATCAATCTAATTATTATTATGTATAAACACAATATAAATTTAAAATATAAAGAGGTTTATGAACACTCAAAAAATAGGTATGGTAAGTAAATAAAAATTTAAATAAATTGGAGATATGGTAAATAAATAAAAATATAAATAAACTAGAAGTATGGTAAATAAATAAAACCTCTTTTTATGTTTACTTCATAAATCTCTTTAGATTTAAAGAGAACTCAAAAAAAATAAATATTTAGGTGAAGCCTATGGGCCAAATACCATATTTATAATAGAAGTATGGTAAATAAATATAAATATAAATAAACTAGAGGTATGATAAATAAATAAAACCTTTTTTTCTATTTACTCCATAGTCCACTTTATATTTATGAACACTAAAAAAAAGGTTTTATTTAGGTGAAGCCTACGGGTCAAATTATTATTAATACCATGCAAAAAAAATTATTAAACCTAATATTAATATTAATAAAAATAAAGGTAGCACATGGTATTGACCTATGATATTCAGAACCAATCCAATGGTATTGACCTATGGTATTCACGTGGAATGTAGCCTATTTAAAAGGGGAAATTAAACCAACATAGATCCATCTTTACTATAAATCTACTTAAAAAATTAATTAAATTCAGAAATTCCATTAGAGTTAAAAGGTTAATTAAATTCAGAGATTACCCACTGTCTGGCATATCCTTATGCGAAGATATCCTTATGAAACTTCGCATGGATCCACCCACATGACAATATCATCGTTACTGGCGTTATACTCCACATGGCAGTAGCATCGTTACTAGCGTTATACTACCGAGAGGGTAGACTGTGGGTGGAGCTGCCACTGTGGCTCCACTTTAAATGTTTGACCGTCCCTTCTGAACGATTATGCTAGAAAGGCCAGGTGCATTAATAGTGGAGGATTATCCATCGTAGGATTTGTAGTTGGTAAGTTCAACGGCTACGTGATCGCGTAAAGGCACTTGAAAACTTTTTCCTTAACAATAATAGTTGTTACAAAACATGAATTTACATTGTCAATGTAGTAATAACATGAATTTATATTGTCAATTTAATATAAACATGAATTTTCTTTTTTAGTTCTTTATGCGACATCTAGTTCTGTGAGCTGAGCTGAGCCGAGGAACGACACCTGTTGTTTTGCGTATGAGCAGGCGGGTTGACGGGCCGAGTTGAGGAGCGACACTTGTTATAGGCATTGGCGCAGGTGGGTAGAGATGTCCATGCTATATCTATCTGAAAGGCGATAGCTGCTGTCTTCCTGATGCTTTTAGGACCACGCATCATTCACTCACAACTCAAATTTGTCATCTTATGTCTTGGTCATGGTTTTCCTTGCATGTTAGGCACCGGTCTCACATGCAATCATCTTTCGTTTCAGTGGACGTATAATATCCATTCATACTATTACTGTCTCTCTTTAAATAGTAAGTTTCTCTAATGGGTTGGATTTTGGCCGAGTTTTTGACCTTCTGGCTCTGTGTCACATAATCCATTTTCTCCATTTACTCCTCGCTCTATTGTTTCTTATCTTCCCTACACCAGATACTATATCATTATCTAGGGTCATTTTCTGATGAGAGGGTCATCCTGGCATTGTGTCACATATTAAATTATCTCCATTTACTCCCTCGCTCTGTATTTTCCTTTTTCCCTTCACTAGATACTATCTGCTAGTATTTCCTTGGCTCATTTTCATTACCTGGATTTTGTGCCTTGGTGTGGAATGCAGTTGATGACAAAGTTTGTTTCAAATCTCACGGGGAGGCTCGACTCCAGATGCGTAATTCCGTAAAAGGAGGCATGAAGTACTCTCTGTTAATATATCTATTTTGATATAGATACTTTAGTGTCCCTGTTAAATCTCTTTGCTATGCTTTTAGAAAAGATGTCTCTGATATAGTTGACAATCTAGCTAATTGGAGTTACATGAGTTTGTAATTTTGCTCGTATGAATTTTAGAGAACTGGTTTATATTTATTCATGCTCTATTGCTTATGTTGATGATTTCGAAGTGGGTTCTGGCAAATGTCGTCTTTCTCTTTTTATAGACTCCTGGAAGGTCTTATAGCATTCCTTTCAAACCTTCCCAGTAAATTTACTATCAGGCCATCTAATATTTACATCATATCTAAACCATGCGTTGATTGTAGATTTAGATTGGGTTAGGTGGTGCACTTGTAAAGGGTGTATATGTTGCTGCTTGAACATCCTTGGTCTGTTATAATTATTAAGGTTTTTACTATTTTGTGCTAGTCTTTGGCACTTTCAGACCTTTAGTCCTCTCTCTTCTGTCGGTCCTCTCTCTTCTGTCACTGGTTTTTCCAGGCCGGAAAACCTCGATTTCTCGGATACTTTTTCTGGGACCTGATTTTTCAAAAATGTTTGGTCCCTTGATTTTTGGGTTCATTAGGGAATGCTTTTAATGGGATTTGTCAAATTATTCTACCAATTGTAGCCGCCGTTTTTTGAATTTTGAATTTTTGGCCTTACCTACCAGATGCTGACATCATTTATCATTTACTGCCTGACATTTCTAGTCCTTTTCACCTGGATTTTTCCTGGAAAATGTGACTTTTGACTTCTCAAGGCTTCCCCTGTCTAACCTCATCTTACGTGAACCTTTTCTATCCTTTCTTGTGCTGCATCATTCCCTCATAGGAATGTTCAGAGTTTGTGAGTTTCTGTAAATGATTAAATCTAGAGAAATCAATGTTGGATTTTGTGCCATACTATCTGAGTTTGGGTGAGGATTGTTTGTACCATTTCCTCTTTGGTCTTTATGGACTCGTTATCGGATGCATCAGCCACGTCTGCAATGGTACGTGCCGCTATTCTGGACGAAGCTCGCCATGGGACTCGTATCCCTTCTTGTGATTGGCAGTCCGCGCTAGCTAAGGATTATGTCCTCCCCTCTCTTCCGGAATGTGGGAAAGGTGTCGGTGACCTGCTGGGTAGAAAGAATGAGCGGGAACATGACCAATATATTCCCACACAACGGGAATTAAAAAGTGACGACCCTTCCTTGCGTCGTAAAATTAATCATCGCCCTGTTAAAACTATCCCGCCACCTTCTGCAACAAACCTTGACAGTGTCTTCCTTTCTGATCGCATAGCTAGTCCTTGACAGTGTCTTCCTCTCTGATCGCATAGCTAGTCTTCAAGACAGGGCTTTGATTGGTCGTTGGCACTTTCCTGAAATCGATGACAATCATATTCGTAAGTGGCTTGGTTTTCATTGGAAACCTTTACTCGGTTATGTTCCTCAAATTGCAAAACTCATGAAGGATTGGTATAGCTTTCACTTCATGAGTGCGGAAGATCTGGAAATCATTCAGAAACTTCCATGGGTCCATGGAAAAAGTTTCCTTGCACTTCACAAATGGTATATTGGCTACAATCCTTTGCGGAACACCCCATCCAACAACTTGATATGGGTCACTCCCTGGGCTTCCTATTGAACTTTGGTCTAAAGAAACTCTTACTGAGATTGGTAATGCGATAGGGAAATGTATTTATGTGGACCCTAAATGCCTAGGAGAGAAAGATAAATGTGTGCCATGGATTCTTATCGAAAAAGCATATAGAGGTGGTTTTTATGATCACATCAAATTATCATGGGGTAATTTAAGCATCAATCAGAGACTAGATTTTTGGGGGGTACTATTCAGATGTTCAGCTTGCCATCGAACTGGCCATTTAATCAAATATTTACCTCGTCATCATCGTCATAATACTCATGGTAGGCGGAAGTAGGAGAAATCCAATTATTTTTTTGATAGAAAGAAGGGGTATCCTTTCTCAGCAATGTCTTATATGTCCTCTCCTATAGGTATTTCTCCTGCAGCCTTGGGCTACCTCCCTAATGAGACTACTCATGTTGAAAATGTTCCCTGCAATCCATCTCTCCTCGATAAGGATGATTTTTCAAGATTCCCCCCTGATATGAATTCTTTGCCTTATAGCAATTTACTCGGGATCTCAAGAAGGTCGTCTTCCCCTATTTGTTAGAATTTATATAACTATCTCAAGAAGGTCGTCTTCCCCTATTTGTTAGAATTTATATAACTATATATGCAAGCAACCCCCCCCGAGCCTCCTGCTGATATAGTTATTCCCCCCCCAAATTCCACCCCCCATCCCTTTCTTATCTTCCCTCGGCCTCCCATGTTACATATATTCCATCTTCCTCCCCTTCCCCTAAACATAAATTTGATAAATGAAAGGAGCCATGCATATTTGTCACTCCCATTAACTCCCCTGTTTCTTCCCCTATTAATTTAGTGGGTAGTGACCTGGACTACCTTCTGAGTAAAAAGTCTCTTGAACTTCATCTGCTTACGATTCGCAAACCTGGGAAGTCCAGTTCTCCTCATATCAGTGCTAACTCTGCAAAGAATATTACTGTGTAGAGGAAAAATAACAAGGGTAGCAGACATTTCCAGGGTAAATTGCGATCTGTGACCTTTCTCTTACTGAAGTTCCCATGATTGATCTAGTTGAAAACGAGCCTCTTAAAGCAAGCATGCTTGAGCATATTCCATCATGACTTGCATTCTCTCCATGAATATCAGAGGTCTTGGGGCAGACCATAAATTCCTTGCCCTTAAAAACCTTTTTCACTCGGCCCAACCTAAAATTATCTTTATTCAGGAGACTATGCATAATGCCCCTGATTATATTGCCTATTTCAGAAAAATGTTTCCTTCATGGCATATTGTTGCTTCTGAGGCGAATGGTCTGTTTGGGGGGATGGCGGTTCTATGGGACCAGGACTGGATTAAAGCCAGGGCATTTAAATGTTTCGCTAGTATTCTCATCTCTACTCTTTTCAGGGGATATGATGCCCCCATCAACATTCTGAATATTTATGGTCCATGCAAGGACAGACATCCATACTGGGATAAATTATTGTCATTTGAATTATTTGACATAGATTCTTTGATGATTGCGGGGGACTTGAATATTACTTTAAATCCTGATGAGGTATGGGGAAATGGTAGGAGAAAAGACTCACTTGCAGATCGTATAAAAAATGAAATGATGCGCCAGAACCTTATTGATATATTCCCATCCCGGATGCAGCCTACTTGGGATAATGGTAGAATAGATGGGGCCTACATATCTAGAAGATTAGACATATTTATATTACATGTGGGCATCATTGATTGTTTCGGCATGCCAAAGTCATTCATTGAAAATTGTTTCATTTCGGATCACAGGCCAATATCTCTTAGATGGAAGGAGCAGGGTATTAGGAAAGGATATCCTTTCAAGTTCAACAAGATCTGGTTAGAGGATCTTGATTTTAACGAACTCTTAAGAAGATCCTGGAAAGTTTCCCCTTCTCTAGACAATTTGTCTTCTACTATGTATTTCATTAATAAACTATCGTCTATTAGAAAGATTGTCAAGGAATGGAAATATAGGAAAAGACAGGAAAAAAAGAACATCGAGATATGCAAAGGGAGCTAGACAGGATATTTGGTGTATTTGTGGCACATTCACTTCCATTTCAATTGCAATGTCATATTAAATATTTAGAGAGGAAAAAACAGAAGATCCTGGATTTAGAAGAAGCCTCATGGAGGCTGAAAAGCTATGCCATCTGGCTTAAAGAAGGAGATAGCAACACAAAAAAAATTCACAGATTTGCAAATTCTAGACATGAAAAAAACACTATTTGGAAGATAAATGATGGGGAGGGAGGCTTTCTCCACTCGCAGCAAGACATTTCTAATGAGGCGGTAAAATATTTTGAAAATCAATATAGAAGATCTGGAGATGGTAGGATTGAGGACATTATCTGGGGGATTGATCTTTATCATCAAATGTTTGACGAAGTTCAAAATGGATCCCTTTTCCAACAAGTAACAGAAGAGAAACTGTTGGGGGTCATGAAATCCTTTGAAAAAGACAAAAGTCCAGGCCCGGATGGGTGGATGATTGAATTTTTCATTCATTTCTTTGACCTTATTAAAACAGACTTGCTGCAGATGATTAAGGAATCTCAAATATCAGGTAATATTCATAAACTCATATCTTCTACTCTAATTGCTCTCATTCCGAAAAATCTGGATGCATCCACCTTCCAGGAATTCAGGGCTATATCTCTATGCAATATTTCTTTTAAAATTATCTCAAAAATCATTGCTGGGAGAATTAAGGACACACTTTCTAGGTTTTTATCCAAGGACCAACATGGGTTTCTTAAAGGAAGGAATATTTTGGATGTTGTTGCAAATACACAGGAAGGTCTATTCTCTACGCATAGAAATAAAAGTGAAGCTGTCATCCTAATGATTGATCTTAGAAAGGCTTATGACTGTCTAGACTGGGGTTTCATGAGGTGGCTCCTTGCTAAAATTGGTCTAAATTCCAATATGATTATTTGGATCATGGCATGCGTGGAAAATGTTAATTATGGAGTCATTATAAATGGTTTGCCATCCTCTTATTTCTCGGCTGCTAGAGGACTTCGCTAGGGATGTTCTTTATCTCCATTATTATTCATATTGGCCATGGATGTATTAAGTCTGCGCATTAATAAGGTAGTCTTAGAAGGTTGTTGTCGTCCTCTGAAGATATGCAGGAACAACTTTATATCCCACAATTTATTTGTGGACGACATCCTTATTTTTGGCATGCTATGCAAACTTACTTGGATATGTCTCCATGACATATTGGTTCGGTTTCAAAAAGTTGCAGATCTGCATATTAATGAATCTAAATAATCTTTTTATCATAATGATGGTAACATGGATCTTATTGATTTTTTAACTTCTCTATATGGGATTGAAGCGAGATCCATCAAAGATGGGATGAAATATCTTGGGTTCCAATTAAAAGCTTGCGGCTATTGAAAATCAGATTGGCTTTGGATTTTGGACAGGTATTATAAAAGAATTTTAGGGTGGGAATACAAATGTCTCACCATGGCAGGTAGAGTTATTCTTGCTCAATCGGTGTTGGTTCAATTAGCTGTATATTGGGCTCAAGTATTCTATATCCCTGTGAGCATCATCCATAGGATGAACAGACTTACCACAAATTTTATTTGGGGTGGACAATCGAAGAAAAGAAAATATCATTTAACTAAATTATCTGATATTTCTTTACCAAAAAAGTTAGGAGGCTGGGGTATTCTTGACCTGAGGACTTTCGGGAAGGCATTAATTTGCAAGTCTCTTTGGAGGGGCGTTTTTTGGGGATAGGCCATGGAGTATGAAAATTAAGAAAAAATATATGGCAAACAAAGACATCACTTTTTGGTTCAGAATGGGAAAGATCAGAGTCTCTTACGGATCTGCAATTTGGATGAGTTTTCGTAAGGTTGAAACTTTTTTCCTAAAAAATTTGGTCTGGAATTTTCAAACTGGGAATAAGATCCTTATAGGCATTGATCCGATCATGGGAGGTGGAGATAACATTGAAATATCTAAGACTCTGAAAAAATTCTTTCATAGAAATGGTTTCTTTACATGGAATAAACTTATTGCTGCATGGCAGGGTCCTATTCCAATTTGGAAGGATTCCTCATGTATGGGTATGTCTGATGAACTGGCGCGACAGTGGATGCGGGTTATGGGTTGTTTGAGAAACTGTGGTTTTTTCCGCATGTTGAATGATGATGTCCTCATTTGGAAAGGCAAAAGTGCAAAGGAGCCTATTAGTGTTAAGGATACCTATACAAACCTTATCAGTATGAAATGCAATCAATCTCATCTCTTTTTTCCAGTTATCTATTGGAAGTCTGGTTGTCCTTAAAAAACCATCTTATTCTCATGGTTGGCATTCCATAATAAAAATTTGACATGGGATAACTTACAGAAGAGAAGTTGGTATGGTCCTGTATATTGTTATGCATGTAAATCAGTTGATGAAAACGATTTCCACATGTTTTTTCAATGTTGTTTATCTCAGAAACTCTGGCGTGACCTTGCTCCACATTTTGGTTTCCCCTATATTTCTCATGCCTCTATAATAGAAGCTTTTCTTTGGTGGAGCTGTCAAAAAGCGACATGGAGGCCTCTCATCATTTTTTTCCTCTGGTTTATATGGAAGTGGAGGAATCATATCATTTTTCAAGAAATAAAGGACCCCTTCATGGTAGTTTTCGATAACATTATATCCTCCATCGACTCTATCCCGGCAAAATATTCATAGGGTTATAGGTCCAATCAAATAGATTTTTCACGAGATCATATGCTATTTCCAAGAGCGTTTTTTGATGGGGCATCTCAACATGATATTTGTGGATGCGGCGTTCATATCATTATGGAGAATAATTTACAATATCAAATTTGTTCGAATAGAGGAATGGGCACCAATATAAAAGCAGAAGCTATGGCACTAGACGATCTTCTTTCCATATGTCGTTTTCTAAATATTCAAACTCTTCCAATTTATGGCAACTCCAAAGTCATTATTGAGCATGTCACTGAGAAGCACCATATCAAAAAACAACATCTTGACGGTTGGATGAGTAGAAAGTGGAGAGAAATGGAGGGATACTCTATTTTTCATATCTATAGATCGCAGAATGTCCAGGATGATACTTTATCGAAGAAGGGTCTACTTTCTCAACTGGGCATCTAGAATATGGAGGTAACATTTGAAGTAGAAAGATTTTACATTCAGGAATTCTCTCTCCCTGGTTCATAACTTATTTTCATTCAGAAGCCCAGGTATGTTTTTCCTGTTTACTATAATTTTGTTGTTTTATATCTGCCACTGTTAGTCTTGCAGGTGGATAAATCGATCTTATATTTATCCGGAATTTTGATGATGTTGTACTATCTCCTTTATCATCCTATTGACGTTGTTGTATTTCCATGTTATGTATAATTCTGTCTTATATCGGTCTATTTGGCACATTGGGAATATTTCGGAATAGACCTTTCTGGAGTCTATTGTTTTCAGATTGGTCGTGACCATTTCTCAACTATCATGTAATATTTTGGCCGTTATATATCTTATATAATACTATCGTGGTTTTTCTCTCTGGAAAAAAAAGTTCAACGGCTATCGTGCTCCCAGCTAAACCTATGCATTACACCAGGTTCCTTGTAATGTACATTTCTCATTTCGGTGCCATATTTGTTGTGTAACGTGGCTCTGTAACTCTTTGAATGCTGATGGAGAAATCAATGGTTGTGTTGCCCTCTTCGTTCTGCCTGGTCCTTGAAATTAATTTGTCAATACTCTACATTTGGTTTTGGTTCACACCCGAACAAATCCCTTTGATCTATTCACCTCTGTTGCAAATAGGTTCTGCAACTGTTGCTTCGCATACTCCACCAGGATCACAACGAAAAGAGGAAAACTCTCCCGCAGAGGTAAGGATTTTCACAGTTATAGAGCATTAATTCCTTTGTTTCTTTCTACCTGCATGGAGACACTAACTTCTGAATTATTCCTCTTGGTGTTCAATTTCCTCTTACACGATGCGGCTCCTACAACGGTAAGGAAAGAACTTGTAGCATCATGATTTACTTCTGGTCAAATATTGTTCTAATTTCAATAGGTTTAACTTTTGCTCTACCCTCGCAGGTAAAACCCTCTATCATGCATTTTCATGAAGTTTCATAGTCGGGAAGTTTCTTAACAAGGGATTTCGTCTTCTGTCCTCAAGTTGGTTCTGTCATCAAACCCTTCGGTGACTTGTAAGTTGAGGATTTTCCTTTTGACTTGGTTAGGTTCGGAAGTGTTTTAATTATCTTGGGTAGTTTAGCTGTTCGGGTCGATTGTCAGCCTTATGCGTAAGCTTGGCCAACTTTTCAGTTTTTGACTATTGATAACTATAACATTATTAATTTCAGTTTAAGCAATAGGGGTTATACCAGCCCTTTGTCTGGCTATTATGCTATTAAGGGCTCTCAACCCAGTTGCATGATATTCATATTGTGTTATTGTAACAATAATTTGAACAGTCTTGGTAATTTTTAATGTTTTTCTTGGAGATTACTATCCTTAGTTTGCTTGAAGATGATTATTATTAGTTTGCTATCTTAGAATCCACTGTTGTGTAACCGGTTGGCTCTTAGTCCTTTCTTTTGAAATCGACTGAGAGTCAAGACGGACCCTCGCGATTTTGTCATGATTTAATACACTTCCGGGAGTTTGGTTGATGATTAATAGAAAAAGGGTTTTATAGTACTAGTCTATATGTCACACTTGGTAATTGAAGGAATTTATATGATGTTTGTGGTTAACGATATGGGTTCCATCCCTGTGAACTCTATGCATTCGGTTACATCCTATTTGTGGCTCCTTTATATGATAGCATTTATCTCTTATAATTCTTGAACTATTTATGTTGCTATTTCCTCAGAATTGATGGTAAAAGAACTATCTTACTAGGGTTTTTGAAAGTATTTTCCTGTTATCACTTGGATTTGTTTAAAGCTATGTACTTTTACTGAACATATGAGTAAGTTGATTTAGATCTAGTAATATATGAGTAAGCAGATTTAGATCTAGTAATAAAATTAACGGTATATATTTTTGATCATCTATTTAATAAGATAGTATCAATACTTTTCCTTAATCATGAAAACTTAATCATAAGAAGTAATAGAATCTACTTGCTACACATCTATTCCTTAAAACAACATAATATATTTGTTAATTTAGTCATGATGATAATCATCCGTTCCTGGTTAAAAGTAATGCTTTTCTAGTAATGAATATTGAACACAAAATTTGTCACAAGCAATGCTTTTCTAGTAATGAATAATGAACACAAAATTTGTCACTTATCTGTTTCTGCTTGTTTATAACCGAATAGATACTTTCTGTTCTAGGAAGGTCTCACCACCCAACCAATTACGTCCAGAGCCCCCCTCCGAGCACTTCCCGCTCCTGACAGTTACTAGGCGAATACAGTCTGGTATCTTGAGCTTCAAGATTACAGTCCGGCCTCAAGTCACATACCAATTCAACTATTAGCCATAGTTTTTGTTTCACATTGGTTTCTTGTGCCCAACTCAAGGAAAAATCTTAGCAACATCTCGCTGCTTTCTCTCCCCTTCCCTTTCCCTTTCTTCCCTTTTCTTGGAAGGAAAGATGGGCAACTATCTCTATAACTATCTAAGGAGTTATGTAACTCTTTCATTCAGTTCTTTAACAAATTGTTTAAATTCCTTAATAAAAAGTAACCAGATGTTCTTGTTTTTCAGCCTTAATCTTTTAACAAATTGTGTTAGACAAAGTAAAATTTTTGAAATAATACATAAAACTTGGTAAGAAAAATAAATGTTTGTGCAACATAAGGTGTTACAGAGCTTCTTTCTCATAAATATCTTTTCATTTACAAATATATTTTTTTATCTATTTTATAATTAAATATATTTTCACTAAAATAATAAAACAAGATTATTCAATTACAATAAAGATGATCCATAAATTTTGTATGGTCATCCATGTGTAAAATTCATATAACATGCTAATCGATAGATATATATATATTTATGTGATATAATTGCCCAAACAACCGAGTGAGACACAATAGATGATAGATGTATGATATAAGTGTCCAAACAACCAAAACGAGGGGCAACAGATGATCACATTGATATGCTTGATATAAGTGTCCAAAAAACCAAGCGAGGGTCAATAGATGACAGCATTGGTTGTTTTCAACTATAGGCTTTTATTCAGATAGGTGATAGATTATAGCAGGGGTAGTTGTCAACTTTAATTTGTGGAATATTGAGAAAGATGATATCTAGTCTTTGGTGGTTTCTTGACACATCAATGTGAGAGCACTTTTTATACCAAGAATGTTGGTTTGAGACTCCATCAATAATTTTGTAATGCATATATTGGTAGACTGAGGATTCCGTGCAGAGGAAGAAAAGTCATTTATCTACAATGATAGATGAGAGAGTGTATTGGTCAATAAAATAGCTAAAATAGAAGTTTTTATTAATTCTATTTTAGGTCATAGCAAATTATTCAAGAGATTTACATATCGTTGAAGGATACAAAAACTTTAAGAAGGATAGAAAGGAGTATCTCAAAATTATATATGACATTTTTATTACATGCTTTCTCAGAACCAAAATTAAAGTATTTGTTGCTATAGATTTTACAATATTAGTCATTCAACAAAATGCATTTGCAAGGGACTATCATATTTTACTATGGAGGGTATATGGACATTTGTCCATGGGACTCCCCGGGACACTGCTGGTTGTACTTATATTGTCCTCCTCGTTGTCTCTCGGTGCTTGGAAATCTGTCAATTGTCGATGCACCCATTCCATCTATTTCAGGTCATAGCAAAGTATTCAAGAGATTTACATATCGTTGAAAGATACAAAAACTTTAAGAAGGATAGAAAGGAGTATCTCAAAATTATATATGAGATTTTTATTACATGCTTTCTGAGAACCAAAATTAAAGTATTTGTCACTATGGATTTTGCAATATTAGTCATTCAACAAAATGCATTTGCAAGGCACTATCATATCTTACTATGGAGGGTATATGGACATTTGTCCATGGGACTCCCTGGGACACTATTGGTTGTACTTATATTTTCCTCGTTCTCTCGGTGCTTGGAAATCTTTCAATTGTCGGTGCACCCATTCCATCTCATCCTCCAATTGGCGAATTTGTTGGATTTAGAGACGTCTAATTACACTAATTAGGTTGGACATGCGTGCATTATGATTATGATATCAAATACTGTCAGCAAGATTACATTTATGTAATGATTAAATATGCCAAATAATGTGATTAATTAAGTTATGGCATTAAACGTATTTAAATAAGGATTTGGATACAAATACATATAGAATAATGTTAATCAATTATAATTGTTAATGGACCGATTATAATTGATTGAAATAATAGCAGTAATAAATTTCTTGACAGCCGAAATTTGGTTGTCAAGAAATCTGGACAGCTGAAATTCTGCTGTCAATTGACAGCCAAATTTCAGCTGCCCTAGGATTGGGGCTGAAATTTAGCTGTCAATTGACAGCCAAATTTCGGCTGCCCTAGGATTGGGACTGCTATAAAAGGGCTGAGTCTCCAAGGCTTGCAATCACTCAGAAAACAGTCTGCTCCATTGAAGACTTGATACTCTATCAAGGATAGCCAGAGAAAAGGATTGCAAGCTCTTGGAAGGATTCAAGAGCCAACAACTCAAGTCAAGACCAGGAGCTTTAGAAGATGGAAAGTAAGTTCCATTGTGCATTATTTTCAATTTCTTACAAAGGAGTAGATCTTGGTTAGGGTTTAAAGTAATTAGGAAAACCCACAAAGTAAATCTAACAATTGGTATCAGAGATAGGTTATGTAAGAATTGCAGTTTTATTTCGGTTTTAATGATCTCTGGCGTCTGTCTCATTTCAAGCTGTGGTAATGGTGCTCTGTTTCATGTTAAACCATGGAAATCGATTTGCGATATTCTGCACAAAACCCATATCGCCTAATTTTAAAAGTTTTCCCTTTATTATTTATTGTTTTCACTCTGTTATCAATGTCTGGTATAGATTTACATGTCAGAGTTTCAAGGAAATAGTTCTTCCAGACGTAGGGTTTTATAAGTTTTTTGAGCCACGCCGAGGGTTTCTAAGGTGCCTGAAGTGACCCATAACCTTGAAAAATCGTGAAGCGACCTAGATCTATATCTTCTATGATTTTTTTACTTCACCAGATCCCGGTGACAATGAGATTTTCTGAAATATTTTGGATGACACATATAATATGCCACCTCTGTTTGGAATAAAAATTACCCAAAACCATCCTATGCAGAAATTGAGATCCCTGGTTTATGTGTCAAAATTTAAAAGGCATGGTTCTTCCACACCTCAATCGATTTTCAAATTTCAAGGATTTCGAGGCTTTTTAGTTGACCCCAAAACCTTCAAAAATCTGGAAATGACCTTAGATCTATACAACCTTCTATTATAAAAAAAAAATAAAAAAAAAATTATACGTCAAAATCCAGCCAGAGTGAAATTTTCTTAGCTGTTATGCACAACCGATATAAGATACCCTCCACCTCTTGGTGTCTTTGTTTTTTACTAAAAGACTATGGTGGAGCTTCTTTTTCCCTGGTCTTGATTTTGATTTCAATTCACCCTGAATAAAACTTTTTTACCAAAATTCTATCATGTGAAAAAGCATTGACGTATTCTTAATTTATTTTTTTGTGAGGCGAAATTGAATGTATTTCCAGTTTAGGAGGGGAATAAACTCTGCCGCCCCGATTAACTTTTAAATTTTTCTGATAGCATTGTGAAATTGTTAATATGAAATATAAGTTCTTCCCTTTTTTTTACAGCGTTGTGCAGAAATATGTCATTCTAGATCACTGATATATTGTGAATTTGTATTATCAGAGACGAAATTGAATATATTTTTTCATTTTTTCTTGTAAAAACTCATCTCAACAAACCGTCAACTGAAGAGTGTTGGCCTAGAAGCTCATCAGGATTATTGAAATTGACAAAGTTCTTTATAGGAGGGAACAAACTTTGTTTCTACATCAAAATTTCTTAATCAAATTAAAAGTGAATTAAATTTTAAATTTTCTTATAGCATTGTGAAATTTTTCAAATGAAATATAATTTTTTTTTATCACAATGATGCTAATCATGGCAACCATAAAATTATTTAGTATTCTCTAAATAAATTATTGAAGCATCTCTAAAAGGTAATGATTGTAGAAATTGCTAAAGTTTTACTAATTTTGGAATCTAACTAAAGGCATTTTTTAAGTATACATGTGTTGTTTTCGCATGAGTCAAGCATTGATGTTCGCAAACGAACCGCTCTTTGTAAGACAATTGCAAGGATGACTCATGACAAGTTGAAATGACGTGCTGGCAATGGACGTGGGTGTTAGCTTTCCCAAAGGAGGGTTGGCGCCTGCTAAGTTGTTTGGTGCATAAGGGTAGTGTATAAAAATTAGTTGCAACACACATGGAGTAGCGATGGTCATTAGTTCATGGATATGTTAGTCTGACCCAAAGGTAGATTGAAAAAAAGGTTGCATGTTTGTACTTTATTCACTACACCAAAATGCCTGAAGGTAATGATTGCACCCAAAGGTGTTTCATAATTGAATGGTGTTTTGGCTAAAGTTTTAATGGAGCAAATAGTTTTACACATGCCTTTAGATAGTTTTTAGAATTATGATTAAAGATCAAATCGTGACGCATCGTATCTAAATTATTTCCTTGTTCTTGATTTTATTTTTATTTTTATTTTTATTTTTT
>APFE031084498.1:535997-563738 GCA_000404065.3 Pinus taeda | reverse complement strand
GATCAGCAATTGAGGTACCTTCTTTCATCCACAAACCATAAAGTTGTCGTTTCAGGAGAATTCGATTTGTCAAAGATTTCGTCATGTAGAGCTTCTCAAGCTTCGACCACAGGCCTGCGTCGGTTTTCTCTGACACAATGTTAAACAGAACATCGTCCGCCAGACATAACCGAATTCCGCTCAGATCTCTATCATCCATCTCATCCCATTCATCCTCCGTCATGGAAGGAGGCCTTTTGTTTTTCCCCAACAGTGCTTTCGCCACACCTTGTTGAACCAGCAGATCGTGCATTTTCACCTTCCAGATCTCAAAATTATTCTTGCCATTAAATTTCTCAATCTCAAAACGGGCACTTTGTGTTTTGGCCATCTTATCAAAGAATCTCCAATTTCAATTTAAATACTAGCAATTTAAAAAACCAAACTGCCTATGCCTCAAAGAAAAAATATCTTCCGGTTGCACAAACAAAAAAAATTTGTTTGCACTTCACAAAAAACAAAAAATTCTGCCTTTGCACTTCTTTAGAATCCTTTTCGTTCCAATCCTACCCAATTACCACCATTAACAAATGTGCACACTCTCCATTATGTGAACATGGTTTATATAATGTGTACCATATGGTTTATAACATATGCGTTTCTACCTTACTCCGGTCTTGTCCAGAAAATCTAAGTTCTCTTATACCTGGTGAATCGTGTATTTCGAGGTCTACGTCATACTTCTACTGCATCTGTCACAATAAACTTGGAACCATGAATTACCTAGCCATTGTGAGAACTATTTATTGCCTTCTGATCGACGCTGAATCACAAAATGAGCCAGAGAATGACTGGTATTATGAGAGGAAAATCTACGAGCATGTTCGCAGTGAAGGCCCGGCTGTGAAGCGTAGACAATGGCTACCGGAGGGCATTGTGAGAGACATAGAAAATCGAGCTTGGAAAATGTATAAAATAATATCTGCATTTGAGTTATTAGAAGGCTTGAGGATTGCAGCATTTATAGGGCCTGAAAACGCTGGTAAGACTACTCTTATCAATTCAACATTAGGTAGAACTATTGAAGAAGTGGGATACACCAGACACACACAGACCGCTACCATGCACAGTTTCAGTCCTGATAGATTTATAATTGATTTCCCTGGCATTGAAGCGGGTGGAGAAAGGGCTCATCTGTCAATGGTTTGGGAAAATTATGACAAGGTTGCAGACTTGTGCATAGTGGTGCTTAATTTTGTTGGCGATAATTGTCAAGCTGCGAAGGAGCTTCCAAGGATCGCCCGATCGCGAATGTCCGAAGATGTTGTGCTAATTATGAACAAGGTGGATTGCGTGCTTAATGGTCCGAGGAGATCTGAGGTATGGGATGAGTACAGTCCCCGGAAACTTACAGAGCTGAGACAGACATTCGCAGAAAGCTCAGGGGTAGCGAGAAGTCAAGTCTTCCTTTCCGTCTCGAGAGCGAATGAAGAGCTGGAAGAAACAACCTACGGACTGCTTAGAGAGTGCGGCAGCATCGTCATGTTTAAGGAAGAGATCACAACCACCATAAGGATGCTCATTTCAGACTTTTAGTCCTGAGATCGTTCATATAAAGTTGAATAATATGGTAAAACTTTAACCTCTCTATTAAATCGATACTGGATCTCTCACCTTAAACTGTCTTGCTACTTCCGGCTTTGTGTAGATTTATCTCAAATTTCAGTTCAGTGTGAATCTTAATCAATCAAGTTCTATAATTTAATTTCATAGGATGGTTTCGTCAGGCTGCCTCAGCAATGGAATTTTAAAAATTTCGTCTTCTGGTTTTCTAATTTGTGGCCAAAACACTGATGCAGGAACATATGTCCCCAACATTAACCTGGTAGCCTTAGCCTAAGAGGGTCATGGAATTTTCGAAAGGGGAATGGATTCACTTGTTGGATTTAGAGACGTCTAATTACAATAATTAGGTTGGACATGCGTGCATTATGATTATGATATCAAATACTGTCAGCAAGATTACATTTATGTAATGATTAAATATGCCAAATAATGTGATTAATTAAGTTATGGCATTAAACATATTTAAATAAGGATTTTGATACAAATACATATAGAATAATGTTAATCAATTATAATTGTTAATGGACCGATTATAATTGATTGAAATAATAGCAGTAATAAATTTCTTGACAGCCGAAATTTGGCTGCCAAGAAATCTGGACAGCTGAAATTTAGCTGTCAATTGACAGCCAAATTTCGGCTGCCCTAGGATTGGGACTGCTATAAAAGGGTTGAGTCTCCAAGGCTTGAAATCACTCAGAAAATAGTCTGCTCCATTGAAGACTTGATACTCTATCAAGGATAGCCAGAGTAAAGGATTGCAAGCTCTTGGAAGGATTCAAGAGCCAACAACTCAAGTCAAGACCAGGAGCTTTAGAAGATGGAAAGTAAGTTCCGTTGTGCATTATTTTCAATTTCTTACAAAGGAGTAGATCTTGGTTAGGGTTTAAAGTAATTAGGAAAACCCACAAAGTAAATCTAACAGAATTCTGTCATGTTGACTCTACACTTGCTTTATCAAGGATATAATTTGTTGACAAAGGTTGATGACTTCTGCATACCAATCCAATGGAGGGTGCAGACACTGTTGACAATGGGTGGGACATATTTAACTAGCAGCGTAGATGTCGACTTTTGAGCAAAGGATGAAATAGTGCAACTCTCTGAATGCTCTCTGAGTACCTATTTTCTGAGATTCATGGAGAGCGATAAATAATCTTGAAGACCAATTGACCTACCACTAGGGAGAAAGTCTGAGATCTCGGAATGTCGGAATAGACAAACAACCTTGCTTCATGCCTAGATTTTGTGGAATTTCTTTAAACTCGTTGAAGCACTGAGAGATGAATTTGGAAACTGTAGAGGATGAGACTATCACTTTTGGGTTTACAGAACTAATATAAATTGAGGAATTCTTTGCCTTCCCAATCCACATAAACCTATAGATTTTACAGTTTTATAGGGCCCTTGATCTAATTAATCTCAAAGGATTATTTGTCCTAGTCTGCTATAGGTGTGACATAGGAGGAAACCAATTGGTGGTTGGATGTATTGCTAATCCAATCTGAAACCGCTTGATATTGCACCGCCTACTAGAGAATTCGTATAAATAATTGGAGATCCAAATCTACATATTCATTCTAATCTCAACCAGCACAAATGTTGGCTATAATTCCATATATCTCCACGCTTCCCAAGTTGATCTCGATGTCAATTGCACTGGTTTACGCCTGAAGATACCCATCCAGATTTGTATGAAGCCTGAGAGGAGATATGATGAAGGTTTGTATTTAATCTGCAACACAAGCCTTGAGTTAATATGCCTCAAGCCTCAGTTCATTAGGCTTGCCAATTATGGTGACAGAATTGGCCAAGTACGCCACCTGGAGTGCATTAAATGTTTATGCCAACGGGTTTGCTTCAGTGTTGTGCGAGGAGAGCCATCACCTTGGGGCATATTATTTGGACCTTGCCTTATGCCAAGAATTCTTGCTCCTTGTGTCTTATGATTATAATCTTGCCTTAGTCCAATTTTTTTTAGGAAAGCCTTATTATATGGATAACACCCTCTCTTTTCCCATTCTATTTTCCCATGCACAGAGGGGTAACTGTGTATTTGAATTAAGTTTATCATGAAATAACCATCCACTTAAGGGAGCCATTGACCTCATATTACCCTTCTTCCAGCTGACATGCAATGTTGGCTTGTAGATTTGCTTCCTTATTTTCACTACGAAGAATATGATAATAAGATTTGTAAGGGAGTGTCTCAAGGATACCATATACTCTTCAAAGGAGGAGAGCGAGGTGATTGTTCTTAGGTAGGGAGCCTGTTTGGAGGAGTTGGATTATGGTTAGTGGGTCCCCTAGAATGGCAATGGAAGGAATGTTTTGCTTTTCGGATAGCTAAAGATCGAGAAAAAAACTATACATCTCGGCTAGATTGTTCGATTATTGGCCCAATCCCTATGTGAATTTTATTTCCATTTCTCTTTCAGAATTGATGAGAATCTCTGTCCTCCTACCACCCATTAATTTAATTTCAAATATATAACTTTATTTACAATATAAAATAAAAACACACTTAAAACATTAAAATATTTTAAATCATGATAATCCAATTGGCCATGCTAACATAATTAGAATTGAGTTGACTTTTGTAATGAATATTCAACACTTGTAAATGAATATTCAATACATTACTGTGCAAAAAAAAGTCGATGACTTCAAACAGAGGGGACTGCGTGGAGGGGGAAAAAGAAAATGAGACCACTCATTGCTTTGTAAATCTTATTTTATGTTTTCGCAGATCCAATGCTACCAGAAACTGTTATGTGAATGGCTAGGTGCAGATCGCTGGCCATATTCACACTACCAATCTTGTTGATTCTGCTGCAAATGGTAGAAATACATGGACCAAACTCGTGACTTCCATCTACATCTGGGCATAAGATGCCCAACGTAAACGGAATGAAATTGTCTCCGAGCACCATGCACTTCTTCGGCCCCTCTGCAAAAACAAAAGAAAAGCATTTGTTTTCTAATCAAATTTGCGTGGGACATGATCCAGGTGGATATTGGTGGCCACCTGCCTATTCCACCTAGACCCCCAGTGAGTTTCATCTATTTCCTTAATTGTAGCACAATTTACTATTTTTGGTAGTTTTTTGGGTCCTGAACTTCCATAGCCGTTTTGAGGCCCTAAACGATGTTTTTTTGGCAAAATTGATTCAATGATTTCCACACTAATCATGTTAGTAGTTGTAGTTATCGGAGAGATCTTTCCAAAGAGGTATCATACGTGTCAAACAGAGATAATATAACCAAGTTACGACCCCAGGAAGTTGGCTGCCCAACTAACCCCAACGAGGCCCATAAACTCTTGGTGTTACATCTCATCGGGTTAGGATTTTGGTTGTTTAGGATTTTCTCTTATTTTTCAATAATAAAAAACCCCTTGAGCCTCATTTTAAATAAGTTCAGAGGCATGTAACCACCACATCTCTTCTTAGAAATAAGCTACCATTGCCCGAGCTAGTCTTATCCCTATTTTGTTTGTAAGCATACTTCAGTATTTGATATTAATGAAATCAAGTGTTGATTTTGCTGCATCTCTATATTTATGGTTATATATGTAATTTATTGCATTCTTGTTTAAATTTGGATCAGGAGAACAGGTGACAAAGTCGTCAAAGGCAGAGGAGCATTTAGGGCACTCATCTAGAGATCTGAGCAAAGCTGTCATCGCAGGAATTGCATTCTCCTTTTTGTTTGTGGTCGTTATTGCGGTGGGAGGGAGTTATTTTTATGTGAAGCACAAGGCTAATATCAGGCGAGCCAAAAACGAAGAGAAGTGCATGGAGGGGGAGGGACACCTATTAAGATTCTGTCTGGGATGACAAATCTAAATGTCGTCATGAGGATAAACCTCACCATAGAAAATCCTTCGGCTTAATTAATGGTTGGTGGAGTATGTTGGCATCATATATGCAAATAATTAGTTTAGGATTGTTGAGACGTGACAATGATATTTTAAATGTAGGATTTTTTTTTTAGATATGATGTGATATATTTTAGTGATAATATATATATTAATTATTTTGATAATGATGTGTTTCATTTTTGTTTATTAATTATGTGGATATGTGTGTTTATTTTGGAATGATGTTTTTAGAATTTTAATTATCAATAATCAATAGGTGAATGGTAGAGATCTATTCTCCATGGAATACCCTATAATATTGAGGATTACCTCAAAAGTAGTTATGTCATTTTTTCTCTTTTATTGAATTGATTAATTTAAAAAAAATGTCATATGCACGAGTTATGTTTTCTTGGGCACATGGTATTGGTAACCTTGATATTGTAGCAAAACCTATTTATAGGTTAAGAATCTCCATGGTTAAGAATATTCTTAATAAAGTTATAATTTAGTTATTTCTTATAGTTTTTTAAATATTAACAATGTGAGATGCATCATGAAGTAAGTGTTTTGATATTTATCATGATTGATGCCTATCGACATTCACTAATAATTTAATTTATAAGGCTTTTCTAGTTAATTAAGAGTTAACAATCAATATTATTTATGAATACTGTAAATATAAATTAAAAGTGGTGTTGTGTGCAAGTTATTACAACGTAATGGTTAGAGTTTAACTTTAATTAATGTGGGCTTCTTTTGTTGGTTCGCTTTAGTCCCTTCCCTTAGTTCCACTCACTTTCTCCACTTTGCCTCCCTTGTGATTTCCTTTAATTGAGATGCTAGTAAAGCATCTAGTGTCTACTCCTTTGGTGGTAGTGGTTCTTCCCTACCAATGCGTGTGATCACTTCTTGAGGTTTCCTCCCACTAGGATTCATCCTTTCTGTTGTTGGCACAATTCTTTTCCACTGGTGCTATGTTCAAAGAAGTGGTGTGAAATGACCTCCCAAGTGGATCCTATTATCCAATTTATTATATGGTTCTAGAGGCCCACCGTTGATCATACCCATCATACAAGACAATGTAGAGTAGGGAACTTTCTACAAAGATAATGGACTTGTATGTAGGTTTAATGTCTTCTGATCAAGAATAACACGTCTTCACCAAGGAGTTTGATGGTTTTTATAGGGATATAGGAATCGAGAGGGAGTTGATTATTCTATACAACCCATAGTAGATTAGGGTTTATAGTGGAAAAATTGATATGTAATAGGGGCTATTAAGGCCATGATAGATGAATAGTATGATTTTGCAGGTGATTTGGATAAAAGGAGATCTATTTTAGGTTATGTCTTTATTCTTGTAGGGCAATCTATTAGTTCGATGTCAAAGCTTCAAGAAACACTTTCTTTATCCACTACTGAGACAGAATATATTGCTATCTCACAAGCATGCAAAGAGACAATTTGTTTAAAGGGTGTTCTGGTTGAGTTTGGAAAGAAGCTGGGCAAGGTAAATGGATTATGTGATAGTCAAAGTGTTATATGTTTCACTACTAATCTAGCTTATCATAACAAGATTAAACAAAATGATATTAAATATTATTTTGTAAGACATGTTATTGATGGAGCTAGAGTAGATCTTAGGAAGGTTCATACTCAAGAAAATTGTGAGGATATGTTCACAAAACTAGTACTATTAGAGAAATTGTGATGGAATTTGACATCTATCCTCACAAAACTAGTACTATTAGAGAAATTGTGATGGAATTTGACATCTCTTGACTTATAGAAAAGGTGATGAAATAGATTTGGATAAGGTATTAGTGAAATTGTTGTCAAGGTGGATCACTAATTTGTACCAACAAAACTAACACTCTCTTCATATGATTGTTCAACTTTTAAAACAATGTAAGATTTCCAAAATTAACTTTGGGTTGTCCACATTTTCAATACATACCAAAATGTATAACTGTTTACACAACCCAACATCTGCTTGAGTAATAATAACGATATGTTTTCCATATGTCATTTATTGAAATTTTCTTTCATCTTTCTTTGTCCTTTGCAATTTAAATTTTTGTGTGCAAACTCCAACCCAACATGAATCAGACCAATTAATATGGTTTTGGTGTGCAAATTCCAACCCAACATAAATCAAGCCAATTAATATGGAAATTCAACACTTTGAAGGATTTCACTCTTAGGAGGCCTATAATTTCATGCGAGACAAGAGAGAAGTCCTTTGGGTTGCTAACGTCACTCCAATTTCATGTGAGATATACAAGAGAAGAATCCTGTGAGGTTCTACCTTCACTTCAAATAATATGGAAATTTGCACCTCAAATAATATGGAAATTTGACAGTTAAATTCATTAGTCAAATTGTTAGGTTAAATTCTAATCATTTAATTGATTCTATTGTCTTTACCATGGGTGTGGACCTCTTGCTTTCAAGTCAGCATCCCTGACGAAAGTCAGTAACCTAGATGGAAATATTGTAAGGCTTAACTAAGGTTGCTATCATGACCATGTTTACTGAATCATTTTCATTAACTATGTTTAGAAAAAGAGGAATGAAACAAAAAACTCTCAAAAAAGAGACATGAAGCAAAAAGCTCTCCAAAAACAGTATGTCGAAATTCATGTAATTCAATATTAGAATGTATCCCTAAAGAGATAACGATAATAATGAAAGAGAATAATCGAGATGCTCTTTGAATTTAATATTGATATTATTTTTTTTAAAATAATATTTAGGAATTTTGGTGAAATTTGTGATTTTTTTCTAAAATAAAAATATTAAAATTTATTTTTATTTTTTATTTTTTAAAATTAACAAAAATTCAAGTATTTAATTGGGATAAAATTTTGTTACATTTAAATATAATGTTTTATTTTATGGTGGTAAAATTTACAAGTTTAATATTTTATTAGTGGAAGGGATCATTTTATTTTTGTAGACTCAATTATAAAATCTAATCCTAAAAAAATCGAAAGAATTGAAAATAATGATTTTTGAATATAAAAAAATATTTTATGTATTGATTTTTTTTTTTTTTTTAACAATAATCTATTATTACATAATTTTAGTTCAATGTTAGAAATTCAATCCCACCTGATATTTTGAGGAAAAAAAAATATAAAATATTAATGTTTTATTATTATTTTACTTCAATGTTACAAATTCAATCCAACCTGATATTTTGAGGAAAAAAATATAAAATATTAATGTTTCATTAGAATGGTATAAGTTGAATTTTTTTCTTTTTCTTTGAATGGTATGAAGTTGAAACATTGTTATTTAAAACATTTATAAAAATAATAGAAAATTTTAAAATTTTAAATATAAATTATATTATTGAAATCTTTAAATAAATAATTTTTTATAATTAAATTATTTAATTAAATTAAAATCTAAAATAAAAAAAATTTAAATTAATAAAACTACCAATTATTTCATTCCACTACTTTATATATTTAATCATTTAAGAAGTCGCATCATGTATGAAAAAATCCAATTATTTCATTCCACTACTTTATATATTTAATAATTTATGAAGTCGCAGCATTTGCATACTGATGCAAATTTATACAACATGCTAGCTAACAACGATATGAAGTGATTGAGTACACAATATTCCGCAAGTTTATGTAGATAGTTGAGGATAGATTGATGATAAATAAAACAATATTTAAAAAAAGTAGTTGTTATAAGGTAGCTACTTTAGTTTAGTTTAAATATATTTAATTTAGAGTAGAAAACAATAAAGATATACAATTTATATTAATAAAAATTACAATAAAAATAGCAAGATAATTCAATATTGTATTATTTCTAGCTAAATAAAAATAATAAGAACTTTATTTGTTAAATAAAAATATTATGATATTTGATAAATAAAATGAGAAAATACTCCATAAATGAATGACTTATTACATAGTATTTAATATTTATCTTCATGCTAAATTATAAATTTTTTTGTTTTTTTTTAAAATTAAATGAGAAAATACTTTATTTTTTTAATATCATATAGAATTGTAAAGATAATATACGTACCTAAGGTTGTTAGGTACATACCTACTCAAAAATAAATATATAACGTTGATATGAAAAATAAATAATTAACATAAAATAAAAATAAATATAACACTTTTACATATAATTTATAAAATTAATAATTATTAATTACAAATTCTCGATTATTATATTTTCATATACCTATAGTTTTTCTTATTCACTTTTTCCCTAAATGAATGGATAGTAGAACACTCTTTTTAAAACAATTTTTTTTTGATTTGATAAGAAACAAAGTGTATGCTGTACAAATTTGTTATATCTAATACTCAATTATCAATGTAGAAAAATGGTTGAATTGACCTCAATGCTATTAAGCTTCCATCCACTTATTTTAAAATGATATAATAATATTGCCATAAATAATATAATATGACTTGAGATTTCTAATCACCATGCTGACTCACTTATTTCATTATGTTTAAGAAAAAATTCCAAAAAAAACCCTTTCGGAAACTGATGTGCTAATTCCATACTAATCATCATAGTGTTATATATAGCGGAGGTGATACTAACGCCCTTGAGAAGTTCAAATTGATATTAGTACCGGAAATTCCATATTCTCCATCGTTTGGTTAATGTCTATATGGCTAAATTAAATAGCTACATAATTATTATTAGTTTACTACACATATATTACTATGAATATTACTTAGTATCTGGAGATTATATAAAACTCTAACTAGGCTCGAATGTCGTGACCATAAAGAAGTAAATTGTTTAATCACTAATATTAATAGGCTATTATGTTTGATGGAAGTTGAAAAATATTGTCTCCAAATATATAATGATATTATAAATCAAAATAAACATACAACCAATTTTGTATCGAAAGAAATTGGCAATACTAGTTAATTTTTTCCCATTATAATCATGATTGGGAAAACATGCATTGGAAATCCTTTAATGAGTTAAGTAGAAACACTTTGTGCCTTTGAATTCTATGTCAGTCCACTCAAAATTGACCTCCCCTTTGCCTACCATTGTAATGAATTTTTATAATATGTCCAATAACTAAATACATTTAATTCCAAATATTTTGATTCATGAAAGAAACATATATAATCCATTTACTTCACTTAAAAATAGTTGAATGTGGAGATAAGTGTCTAATTACTTCATATAAAACAACCTTAGTAACACATCACAACACACACCTTAGAAAATGGCCTATGTTTTACATGATATCAGGAGGAGATGTGACAAATCACATTAAATTGCTAGTACAAATGATTACATATGTCAACCTAATCGGCAACGATAGTATAATTACATAATAAGACCTCAAACCAATTAACCCATTAAAAGTAAAAAAATAAATAAAATTTAAATAATAAAAACAAACTATTTTTTTCCCTGTAATGTGTTATAATGTTTAATTTTTGGTCAGCCCTCAAAGTAATTAAATTTCAACGCATTTTCGAATGCATAAAGTTTAATTTTTGGTAGGGGAGCCCACGTGTCTGGAGGAAGACCAGCACCCAACCAGCGCCGAGCACCCAACCAGCATCCAACCAGAGACCGCCTGTAAGCATGCACCCAACCAGGTAACAGCGCATGTTTTCTTCCAGGATTGACACTCACTCTGGTAAGTCTCGACATCGTAGGTTCCCTCGCCAACACTCTACGTGTCTCTCTCCCGGGGTAGTCATCTGCATGGACAGCAAACACTCGTCCTCTCCGTAGTCTCTACCTCGCGCTATATATCAGACACTCCTCACAAGCTCTCAGGTTTTTTCCCTTCCCCTGCGCTTAGGCGCAGGGTCGTTTTCTTTTCTTCAGCGTCCTCTGCACTCTACCTATGGTCTCTACCCCCTCGTCTCTTCTGCATTTTACCTATGGTTTTCACCTGGACATCTATGGTTTTCCTGGACGTATCGCTCTAAGTTCTCATTTCCCTCGTCTCGATATCTTTCCCATGGTCATCCTCCTGGACGTGGCGCTCCTGCACGCTGTGAAAACAGGTTCCCCTCCTCCCCTTGCTTGCATTAGGAAGGTCGTCTCGTTTATTTAACAATTTGTTCATTCGGTCACTTTAAATGGTCTGTTCGGATTTTAAACAGTCTGTTATGGTTTTTCTTTCGGCCTTTTTCTAATGAAGCCTATTTCTCCCTCTCACATTGCTCCTGACTTTCATTATGGGTAGTTATCAGTAAGTTTAAGGTGGTAGATATGTGGTTTAAATTCGTAAATAAGATAAAATCTGTAGTTCAAGTTTACAGTCCATGCTCGGACGTTAGACTCAGATTAGGCAGCTGGTGGTGTATCATCCAGGTCTACTGCTGTTGCATAGACTGCCATGGTCAATCACCGGATCTGCTCCCGGATTCTGATGGCCTTTCAACCGGAAAACCAGCATAATGATTTTGAATCTCTCAGTCCTGTCATCATTGATGGTTTGCAGTAAGGCATTAAAGTCTGCTTCCTCTGGCCACCTTCCAAAACCTGAACATCCCCTTCTCCAAGTCAATTCGACGGTGGTCTCTTCATTTCTTTTTCTGTCTTTCAAAGCAGATGAACAGGCAATCTAGATTTTGTCAACTTGCCTTTTAGGACTAAGAAGGATTTATCTAAAGCGACCTTTCCTTTCTTTTTCTGAACATTCCAGGATAAGGCTTCCTTTTTGTCCTTTCTGACAAACCTTCTGTCAGCCGATCCTTCCATCTAGGCTTTTCTTGACAGTCTCATTTTTCTGTGGACTCGATTTTCTGTCAGGTTTGAGATCCAAGTAATCTCTCCCTGTCAGGGGATCTTTAAATGGATGACCCGGACTCGCCCACCACCATGGCTTTTATTAAAGCTGCCATGGAGGCCGAAAGGGCCCACAAACCAATCTCCACCTGGCAAGACACGGTGGCATCCATGATCCCGATGAATCCTGCCTCCGGCTTTGATCCTGTACTGCCTCAGACAGGCCCCGAACTACCTCCGTCTACTTTTCCAAAAAGCAAATATATCTCGGAAAACAATCCTGGAACCAAGAAGAAATATAAAAAAGTATCGATTCCGGTTAAATCTGGTCCTCCTGCCAAAGCCATTCATATCTCTGGGGATGTCTTGATTGAACGCATTGACAGCCTCCAAAAACTAGCTCTAATCGGGAAATGGTATTTCCCGTTTATGGAGGATGAGGAAATGCAGAAATGGTTGGCCGAAAAATGGACCCCCATCATTGGATATGTCCCAGTTATTTCACGGCTTATGAAAGATTGGCTCTCCTTTCACTTCCTAAAATCAGAGGACGTGGACTCCATCCTCAAGCGTCCATGGGTCTGTGGCAGAAGTTTCCTCTCTCTGTCGAGGTGGTATCTGGGCTTCGACCCCCTGAAGAACACACCAACAAATAGCATGATCTGGGTCAAGCTCCCCAATCTGCCTCTCGAACTATGGTCTTCAGAAACTCTTTCCGAAATTGGAAACTCTATAGGAAAATTTATATATGTGGACCCATGGTGTCGAGGGGAGCGGGACAAAAGAATTGCCTGGATCTTGATAGAGAAACAATATAAAGGTAACTACCCAGAATTCGTGGAGATCTCCTGGAATGGGATAAAAATTTTTCAGAGGATTGATTTTTGGGGAATCCCATTTCGTTGTTCCAGATGCCACAAAACGGGTCACTTAATCAAAAATTGCTGCTTCCGCAACCTCCAGAGGTCTAAAAAGCCCTTTTTTTCTGGTAAAAGAAGAGTGGTCTCAGAATCTTTGCAGGGGTATGTTCCAGAACCATTGCAGGGGAACGGAATTTCATCTGACAGTCCCCTAAAAAGCTCACCTGCAGGCATCCCCCATCCTGGTTTCGGCTCTCCCATCCCCGAACCCCGTCAAGAAGCCGCGGTCCCATCTCCTCCAGCCATGAGCTTGGAAGCCTTTGAGGTGGGATCCCACACCATCCACATTCCATCCACGTCTCAATCCTCGGACCTCCACTTGCAACACAGCCCTGGCCCCCTCATGAAAGGAAAGGACCTCTCCCCATCCCCCACGCCTCAAAATTCTCCTGCGGAATCCCCAAAAAACCTTATGGACAGCGACCTTGATCTTTTTATGCACAGAAACTCTATTGATCTAGAGCCGCTCACTATCCACAAACCCGAATTTCCATCAATTAGCCCCAATTCTGCCAAAAACATTACCGTAAGGAAAAAAGGAAAGGGGAGCACGAGACATTTCAGAGGCCGCACTATCGCCTCAGATTTGGGCATTACCAACCTGGCCCTTGTTGAAGTTCCGGTTATGGAATCAGACCCCCCTCGACCTCTTAGAGCAAGTATGGTCGGTGAATCCTCCAAATGACGTTCCTCATCTCAATGAACATTCGGGGCTTGGGAGCTGGCCCTAAATTCATTGCTCTCAAACATTTCTTCAGAACAGCTAGGCCAAAAATAATCTTTGTACAGGAAACAATGCACTCCAGCAAGGATACGATTGCATATTTTAGGAGGATGTTCCCATCCTGGTTTTTGGTTGTAACAGGGGCGAATGGTCAGTCTGGGGGTTTAGCAGTCATGTGGGATCCAGTATGGATAAAAGCGCTTGCTTTCAAATGCTGTGCGGGGATTCTCATCACGGTTTCCTACAGAGGAACTGATTTGAAGCTTAATCTTCTGAACATCTACGGCCCATGCAGGAACAGGCGTCCCTTCTGGGAAAAGCTTTTTGCCACGGAAATTCTTGACATGGAATCTCTGATTATAGTAGGCGATTTAAACATGACCCTCAGTGCTGACGAATGTTGGGGATCTTGTAAGAAGTCTGACAAAATGGGTGACAGGCTAAGGGCTGAAATGATGAGAAGGAACCTTGTGGATGTCGTCCCGGATCCCTTATCCCCGACATGGGACAATGGCAGATTTGGTCACGCTTATAAAGCAAAGAGAATCCACCGCTTTATTATCCATTCAGGCATCATTGATAAATGCGGTTCGCCCTTCTCAACCACTGCTAATGAATTCTCCTCGGACCACAGACCAATTCTCCTGGAATGGCGGGACTCGGCCTTCAAGAAGGGATACTCCTTCAAATTCAACAGAGTTTTTCTAAACGATCCGGATTTTAACAAACTCATCTCCAGCAAGTGGGCGGATTTACAGTTTTCAAACAAGGCGCTGCTCACAACATTCAGAGAAAAAATTCAAGCTCTGCGCATCTCTGCTAAGGAATGGCAGACTCGGAAAATTAAAAAGGACCGCCGCGATCTCTCTTCCATCCAATCGGAACTGGAATCTCTCTTATCGTCCTCTTCCTGGAGCTCTATGTCTTTCGACAAAAAGAACAAAATCAGGGAACTGTCCATGAGAAAGAACGATCTGCTGCTCAAGGAGGAGATCACCTGGCGTTTAAAAAGTAGAGCACTTTGGCTCAAGGAGGGTGATCGAAACTCTAAGTTCTTTCACTCCTTCGCCAACGCCAGACGGAAGAGTAACTCTATCTGGAATATTCGGGACAGTGGGGGAAACCTTCTCTCCTCTCAGGAAGAAATTGCAAACGAAGCCACCTCTTTTTTTCAAAACCAATATAATCGCGGGCATAGCAGTCTCCACGACATGTTTTGGGCAGCGGAGTCTGTTCCTATCATGTTCGATCCCCAGGCATACGAAGATTTCATAAAGCTTGTCTCCGAGGACGAGCTTCTCTCTGCAATGCAAGCTTTCAACAAGGACAGAAGTCCGGGGCCGGATGGATGGCCGATTGAATTTTTCATTCATTTCTATGATCTGTTTAAAAGGGACCTCCTGCGTACGGTCGAAGCTTCCCGTATGTCGGGACATATCCACAGCTCTCTGTCATCCACGTTCATCGCCCTGATTCCCAAGAAGAAGGAATCTGCTTCTCTCCACGATTTCCGCCCAATCTCATTATGTAACTCTCTATTCAAAATAATCTCCAAAATTATAGCGGAAAGATTAAAGCCCGTGTTAAATCAATTCATCTCCAGGGACCAGCACGCCTTCTTAAAAGATAGAAATATATGGGACGCTGTGGCCATGACCCAAGAGTGCCTTTACTCCATGGCGACAAATAAATCAGAGGCGGCAATCTACAAAATCGATCTCAAAAAAGCTTTTGATTGCGTGGACTGGGGCTTCCTACGCATTTTGCTGGCAAAAATCGGCCTCAGATCTAAGGGTATCGAATGGGTAATGGCTTGTGTGGAAAACGTGCATTTCTCTGTCATCGTAAATGGAATTCCATCCTCCTTCTTCAAATCTGAGAGAGGGCTACGCCAGGGATGCCCTCTCTCCCCACTGTTGTTCATCCTAGTCATGAACACTCTTAGCTTGCAGATAAATAGGGCGGTCCAGGAAAAGGAAATTCGACCGATCAAAATCTACAAAGACATCTATCTCTCCCATAATCTGTTTGTAGACGACATTCTCATTTTTGCCATGCTGTGCAAAAAATCCTGGACATGTATTCACACCATTTTAAAAAAATTCCAATCAGCTTCAGGTATCCTCATCAACAGGGACAAATCAAAACTGTTCCACAACAACTCAAATGCTGACCTCATTTCCTGGACTGCGTCCCTGCTTGGCTGCGCCCAGGAGCCAATTGAAAATGGTATAAAATACCTTGGTTTTAATCTGAAGGCAAAGAGCTATCGAAAACAGGATTGGTCATGGCTCATTGACCGATTCTACTACAGGATCTCGGGATGGGAATGGAGATTCCTCTCACTGGCAGGCAGATTCATCTTGGTGCAATCAGTGCTGTCCCAGCTTGCAGTCTATTGGGCCCATCTTTTCCTTCTTCCAATCTCCATCACAAAAAAAATGAGCTCTCTAGCAGCAAATTTTTTATGGGGCGGCCGCTCCTTCCAGTCAAAAATTCACCTCATCAGGATGGAGCATATCTCAAGACCCAGGAAAGACGGTGGCTGGGGACTTTTAAATCTGAAAATCTTTGGAAAGGCTCTCATCTACAAAACTCTACACAGGGGGATCTTTGGGAGTGGCCCATGGAGTCTGCTCATTAACAGGAAATACCTCAAGGGAAAAGGCATTATTTTCTGGTACAGAAGGAAAACATTGGGAAAAAAGAGTGGATCAGCCATATGGTTGGGCTTCAGAAAGCTCCAACAGTTCTTCCTGGACAATCTGCGACGGAAAATCCACACAGGGGCCAGCATTCTCATTGGAATTGACTGCATTTTAAATGGGCCATCTTCCTTTCCTCCCTCCCTGATCCTCTATCTACAAAACAAAGGAATTTTCACATGGGACAAGTTAATCTCCTCCTGGTCAAACCTTTCCCCAGTCTGGAAATCTGCTTCTGATCTTCACCTCCCGCCCCCCCTCTCCCCCCTCTGGACCTCCTTCGAACAAAGCCTCTCGAACCTGCCCATCCATCGTGCTGCTAAGGACGTGTTGGTATGGGCCCTCCCTTCCAACCCCCTCCCCATCTCTGTCAAAAACATTTATGCTGCAGTCTCTCCCTCCCCTTCTCCTCCCTCCATGATCTTCCCGATGACCCTCTGGAAAGTCTCCTGCCCTCTCAAAATGGTCCTTTTCCTATGGCTTGTTTTCTGCAACAAAAATCTTACTTGGGAAGTGCTACAGCAGAGGGGATGGTCAGGTCCGAGGCGCTGTTCCTTGTGCCTCATGGACTCTGAAACGAATTTTCATCTTTTCTTCACCTGCCCTATCTCCTCGTTCATATGGTACGACCTCTCCATCTCCTTTGGTTTTCCTCATATTTCTTTTTCTTCTGTTCAGGAAGCAATCAGATGGTGGAGTGGACAGTCAGACACGTGGAGATCCCTCTTCACTCACTCTTGCTGGCTTATCTGGAAATGGAGGAATTCTTTCATCTTCCAAGATGCAAAAAGGCCGGTGTCTGCTCTTCTAAGCATTGTCAAAGCCTCCCATCTCTATGCCACTAGCTCCCTGGATATCTTGCTGCCTGATCCTCCATCGGGTTTTGCATCTGGTTGTCAGCTGTCTTCTTTCTGAAAATATCGAGCTTTCTCACATTTGGAGCAAGCTGTTTCAGTGGAATTTTTATCCTTTCTCACTGCCTGTATATGGTCTTTTCTTGCCTGAAGCAGTGCCTGATAGTGAAATCTTTTCCAATGTCCCCTGTCTCTTGGTTAACTATGCTGTCTCGGGATCGAAATCTTGTCTTCATGTTGGTGGCGTATGTGTTTTGCTACTTGCTTCATGTCAAATGTAGGAACTTCTGATGTACAGGTGGTCGTGGGGCTCTCAAAAGGCCTTCTCATCTTTCTGACTGTAGCAATGCCAGAAAATGGGCGTCTTTTACCTCATGGTTCTTTGTCAATCTTGCTGTTTAGTTTTTATCCGAATCTGGTCTTCGCATGTAATGACAGCACAAGTATGCAGATGTTATATCTATTTCGTTTCTTGCTTCATGTCAACATAGGACAATCTGATGTTTAGGTGGTCTCGGGCTTTCTACAGGCCTTCTAATCTTTCAGCCTGGAGCAAAGCATGAATATGGAGTCATTATCTCAGGTTTCTTTAACAATCTCGCTGTCTTGTTTTTGTCCGACCCGGTCTTTGCCTGTAAAAGACAGCGCAAACATGCTGATGCCATATCTAGCTCGTCTTCACAGTTCAAGTATGAAAGTCTGATGGTTATGCTGTCTCGGGGTTTCTTTTTACAGGCCTCCAGTACCCATTTCCATCTGGGCTAGGCTTCTTTTGTAAAAGACCTTTATGTATTTTGCTTCTTCTGAAGCAGCCATATATTTTGAATATAACATTTAAGATTTTTCTTCTGAAAAAAAGGTTTAATTTTTGGTCAGCGCTCAAAGTAATTAAATTTCAACGCATTTTCGAATGCATAAAGTTTAATTTTGGTCAGCGCTCAAAGTAATTAAATATCAACGCACTTTCGAATGCGTTATACCTTGCAGCGCCACAGGGATAATAAGTGATTGGGAGCCATCCGCAGTTGGCACTTGTATACAAAATATTAAATGGTTTATCATTATATTATATAGAGTAGTTGTTCAATTCAATAATCCATGCTCTAAAGCAATAAAATACCGTATGAAAAATTAAAAATCCATAATTAATGTAATAGTGATATTTATAGATATGGTAACTGTGTAAATGGCTTGAGCCTCGAGGATAGTGATCAATATTTGTCCAATATTTTGGGTAGACATTCCATCTATATCAAGGGATTAATAATATATTAAGGGGTCAAATAGGCTAAGTAAAATATTATTTTAACTTTTTAAATATACAAAAATACTTATTTTTTTTATATTATTTCAGTGTTTATTATTATTAAATATTAAATAATGGAAGTTTGTCATTTTTTTAAAACAAAATGGTTAAGGGTTTAATATTAATATATCTAGATTACAGACCAAAACCTTTACATATCTTTTCCAAGGCAAAATTTATGCAAACTAGAGAGTATTCAAGGAATTTGTAGACTGATGTTCCAAATTAACCTAAAGACATTTACACTATAAATCCTACAAACACTTCCCAGAATATAACACAATTTACATTGTATCATAACAAAATATATACTCAGAACTTGACACGACAAAAAAAAGCATCAGAGCTAACAGCAATTGGTCTCGTTTGTGCCATCGCCCCTAAGTCGACGAGCTCTATTCCTTCTGGCAGCAATGTTGGTGCCTTCAACACTCGCAATCTTTCATAGAATGCCAAACCTAGTGATTTCTATAACCGCTAAAGGTTCTCCAACAACACATATTTTAACCTTGAAGTTGTCAACCGATTGTTCCATCTCAACTTGCTAATGAGAAAGCTTGGCTTCCAAAAGCAATTGAAATGACATACGTTGCCTCTCAACCATGCCCTCCAACTTCGAAATGGAGACAAGCAAATCATGTGATGCGTCCAACAACTTGTCCAACACCATACTGGCCTCATTAATATCAGAGGGGACATGAGAATTGGTCATTAATACAGAACCAGATTCGGGTGCCCAATTACACTGACCACACTTAGAAGAATAATCTGCAACTAAACTAGTGTGAGCCGAGAACTCAATTGCATTATGGGGAGGCCAAATACTCGATATATAGGCCAGGTCCCTGCAAAAACACGAGCCAAGAAACCACCAAAGATCTAACTCCATTAACTAGAGATTGATCGGACAAAGGAATGAGAGGAATGAAGGGGCATCGAATGACTTCCATCAATTCATTTTTCCAACCTATGCTTTCACCAATGTAGTCTAGGAAAACCAAACCATATCTCACCAAACGATGTGTAAATGGAAAAGACACCATTGTCTCAGAACGATCAAGGAGCCCATCCACTTGAGGTCCCAATTAATGAGACAAGACAAAAATTAAATAGGTTTGGAGAATTGGAGATTGCCGGTAGACAAAACTAAAAAATTTAGCCACCTTGCACAAGGAATATCTAAGAACATGCCATATACCCATCATTGCAATATTGATGAAAATCACCATGTCTTTGATCCTTCGAAGGGACATAATCCAAAATTCAAGCTTGTGCCTATTGGGAGTTGAGGAGCCTTGAGCCACCCTTTTAATATTTTTGAAGTTCACAAGCACTAAGGAATATGATATAAATAAACTATGTTGCTCATTTCAAGTCTTCCTTGCCCCATGTTAGATCCTTTTTTAGCAAGTTCGTATGCTCTAGCATTCAAATTTCTTAAAATATAAAAAATATCCATCTTTTTAAATTGGGAAGCAGAACTAAGCACTCTTAGAGTCATAGGGAGAGATGAAGAGCTCATTAGATCTTTGGCCTTTGTCATTTGACAGAGGATGACTATAGACTCTCCAAAAATTGAGAGTCTTTGAATTTTCTTTTCTATAGCCACCTCTAGTCCTTTCCATAGCTCAAGGAATTCTACCATATTATTGGATGAATTTCCTAACCCCATGCAAATTTTGTCACTATTGTTTCATCGGAGCTTATAAGAACCGCTCCTGCTCTTGCTTTCCTCATAAGTTTTTGTCAAAATCTAGCAATATAATTTTTGGAAAGACTATGAATTTTAATTATTTAAAATGTGTTTTTTTGAATGCATATATGGATTATAATTCTCTACCAAAATTTGGGCAAACATTATATTCTACCAAATTTTGAAAAAAAAAACTATACTGTAAAAATGCAAATACATCTAATATGATTGATAAATGTCGTGGCCATTCAATTTAAGATAAGAATTATATATGAGCTAAACATTATTTTATAAATTATTTAATTTAGATCACATTACATGGATATTAAATCTCTACCATCCACCTAATAATTAAATTAATTAGGAAGCAATTATAACTGTAATTATCGAGACATTATAACTCATCATGTAATAGTGGAGATTTAAACATAAGTGGAGAAGATAACTACTTAGCCTAACCACCCCAATAACCCCAATTAAATGAATACATATAAATTAGATGTAGTCTAATTAATGGATCAATTAGTCATTTTCCAAATATTTTTTTGGTCAATTTATTCAAAATTTGGTAGATAATTTTAAAAATCATAAATTTAAGTTGTTTAATGTGCAAAGATCAAATGCCACGATGGTTTTTTAGGGTGTTGAATCTATTTATGCATTCAAAAGTGCATTTTAAATAATAAGTTTTTTTTATTGACATATTCCAACCAAAATACCAGACTAAACTTATATATAAATTGATATAGTAATTTTAAAACATATTTATTAATTAATTTTGTATAAAACTAATTAATTTATACAAATTAAAAATATTTTGGAATAATTATTTCAGATATAAAAATTATTTATTATTAAAAAAATTTTTAAATATAAAAAATTATCATTATTGTTAGTGAATTTATTGTCTCATTAGAATAAAAAGGACCAAAACACATAATAATGAGACCACATTATTAATACATTTAGTTATTAATATATTATAATATTAATTATTAATATATCATAATATTGATTAATATGGTTTGCATTATATAATTTTACTATTAGATAACAAAAAACTAGCTGTAGAAAACACAAGTCAATATTAATTAATAAGTATTTGCACCAGAAGGGTGCAAAGACATGCTGATAGGACTACAAAAATGGAAGATCTTACTGTTAAAGATACATCAGATTGAAACTTTCTAGAGAGAGTCGAGAAGCAAGGCCAGAGGCTCCAATAAATGAGAATGAATAGTGTAAAATTGTAAAAAATTCTTATATGCCTACCCCTAGGGGCTTCAGTGGAATCCACATGACCAGGGCCTGGGGACCTAGGGCCAAATATTTTCGGGGGCAAAACCCTTTCGCTGGGGATAGAGGTCTATTATTTGAAGTATCAACAGAATGTATGGTTCTTTGGAACCATAGAACCATAAGCATTAACCATTTTCGGACTTGGTGAAAGGGGGCCGATTCTAAGTTAAATCGTCGCATTACAAACAATGCAATTTGTAACACATGGGGCCACACCATATGTGCCTGGGTCCTTTAAAATATTGGGACGTGAATGATATCGAGGATTTTACAACAGTAGACTTGGTTGCACCCCAAAACTTCTCATATCCCGATGTGTGACGTGGCTCGATACATGTGTAGAGGGGATAATGGAGGGCCCACGCCAATGTTTTAACATATATAAATATTTGTTAAACTTTTTCCACACAACTTTTCATTTAAATGTATAAAACATAAGAGTTGTCTATAATGCGACTTTTTGAAAATTCCGGCGCCGAAATCCGGCGGACGAAATTGAGGTTAAATCTTGATTTGTTACAGTTAAAATGGTTTTTTAACTACATATTTGGATTCAGCACCCTGAAAACCCTTGGGACACTTTGATTGTGCAGAAACTAGCTATCAAACTTGCAATTCCAATAAATTGCTGCCGGATTTTGACCGGAAAAACCCACCAGAAAAGCTTTCAAAAAATCGCATTATAGACAACTGCTAAAACATATATTTATTATGTCACTCCTTCCTTATGCCACTTGTCTGCATTTCTTTGGGCTCCTGATATCAGGGGTTTCCCCGATATGTATATCAAGAGAAACCCCGATATGCACCTCTGCAAAACACCGATATCACATGTATGCTCTGATGTCCCTGTAATATTATATTGACTCCCGATAGCCTGTCTCCACTCCGATATTCTGATGTCCACAAACCTCGGGTCTCGATATATGCCAGTTGCTCTGATGTGCCTCTTACGTATCTTTCTGATATGAAAATATTGGAACTTCTCTAACGTCACACTGAGCTGACACGTGGTAGAAGGAAAATACCAAAAATTTCCTAATGTCTTACTTGACACCCAATGTCACTGACATGAACAAACATCCCATGTAGCCCAGAAGGCTCTTCGACGAGGGTTCCTCCTCTCGCAGTGCCAATAGCGATAAACTCAAAGAGAAGGAAGAGCAACGCAAAGGTTTACAAAGGAAAAGGAGCAACGCAAAGGTTTATTTATTTATTTATTTTCATTTTGTTTTTTTTTTTTTCCAAATTCTTTTATGGTTAATGAGAATAATTTTCTTTTAATATTTTTATTTTTCTCTCTTATATATATTTCATATTGTTTTTTAAGTAACCATTTTATCTTAATTTTAATAGGTTTTTAAATTTTTGTTTTTGTTAATTTTCTATTGATTTTTTTAAAATCTAGTTTGGCTTTCCAATTTTTATTTTAATTTTTAATTCTTTTTTTAATTTCCCTATTTTACCAAACTTAATTTTTAAGTTTATTTAAATATGTTTTTTTTTGCCATTTTTTTAATGGTTTTCAAGAAATTTTTTATTTATTTCCTTTTTTTTTTACTATTATTTGTTTATAATGTTTTCTTCTTATTATTTTAAATCCTTATCATGTAATTTGTTTTTTTTTTTTACATTTTTATGATTGGATTTTTTTTTTTTAATATATTATTTTAATTTATGTTTTTTATTTTTTTTAAACTTTCTTTTTGATTTCATTTTGAGGGTTGTTTTTGGACAATTTTTGCGCAAAAAATTGGTTTTCACCACTAGTTTTAAAACATGTTGAAAATTTACCCAAGAAAAAAAAAGTTGTTATTCCAGTCTCAAGACTTTTCGTTTTTAGCTCTGTTTTTTATGTTTTTTCGAGGTTTTTTGGCCAAAATTCTCGTTTTGAGTTTATAGTTTCCGTTTCAAAGTTTACATTGTTCTATTCGAAATTTGAATGTCATTCATAATCCCTTCCCATGAAAATTTTATTGTGATTGTTGAGAGCCAAGATGGGAAAAGGCAGCGGACGAAGGAGACAAAATAATATCAGCCCATCATCCTGCTTTGAGCTTTGCAATGGCAAAGATGAAAAGAAGATATTTCGTTGCACAAATGATTTTAAGGCATGTTTCTTATACAAGGTAGCGGAAATGGAATTACAGATTTATATTCTTTAAGAGGCTTTTCTTACACAAGGTAGCAGAAATGGACTAATAGATTCATATTCTTTAAGAGGTTTTTTTTTACACAAGGTAGCAGAAATGGAATAACAGATTCATATCCTTTAAGAGGCCTCAACAAAGATTCGAAGATAGATAATCATCAATCCATACAAGAAGTTAAAATTGGGGAACAATGGAGTGACCATTTGATGGAAACTAGTAAGGAATTACAACAACTGGTGGCGAAGAGAGACGAGGAATACAATGCTGAGATTTATAAAGATGGGCAACAATTGCAGGAAGCCAAGGAGAGATCCATAAGAGAAAATTCTGAAAAAGAGTAGGGCAGTGATTTTTGATACACAAACTCTGGAAACTAGTGTTTTGTAGTTGACAAATAAAATTAAGGTAATATCTCGCTAATTTGAGGCTGCATGTAAAGCTGGGGAACTGGAAAATGATGGACATTTCTTACAGATTGCAACAACACGAAAAGAGACTAAAGAGATTGCTGAAATTAGATTAATTGCAGAGAAAGCATGGAAGATGGATAAAGGCGAAACTTTTGTCTTTATTAGGCAGAACATATAAGAATTTCTGCATTGAACCACAGGGTTTTATTTGAAAAGATTGAGATGCAATTTCAATTGAATGAATCCCAGGAGAGGACACGGGAATTATTTGAAAATTTTGAGGATGACAAACATTTGTGGGATTCCAAAAAATCAAAAATCTCAAGGCAATTTTGAAGCGCTGTGTATGAAGAATAATTCGAAGGGTAGTGAAGGCAGATTGCTACAAAGAAAGGAAATATTATTGTCAAGAATGCCCTCTTTGAAATAAATGAAGGAATGTATTTCGAAAGCTGATATAAATAGCTAATCAGGATTGGATAACTTGTATTTCTGTGTTTATATGGTTATGAATTAAAGGATTCTAAAATTTCTTCCCAAATTTGGATTCAAGCAAACATAAATGCCAGTTTTTCTACTTACAAAAATAATGCATTCTTCTATGAATATGGTCAAAGTTGTTTTTCCTCTTATTTGTTTTTTAATAAGTCAAAATAAGCATGAAATTCATGAATGTCTTTTCTAAGTACGCACTTAAACAAAGGAATTCACCATTCAAGGGTTAGTGAATGCAAACAATGAAAAATAGGTTTATGTGATGTTTAAGTTTCTACTGGTTATTATTATTTTTTTTTACTCTTTATTTGTTTATAATGTTTATTTTTTATTTTTTGTTTTTTTTTATTCGGTATCATTTTTTTTCATTCTATGATTGAATTTTATATTTCTATTTTTAATTTTTATTATTTATTTATTTGTATTTATTTATTTATTTTTAATTATGTTTTGTTATTTTTTTTAACTTCTTTTTTGTTTTTTTCATTGTTTTAAATTTTTAATTTTTAAATTTAATTTTAATTTTATGTTTTTATTATTATTATTTTTTTTAATTTTAATGTTTTTTAGGGTCATGATAAAATATTTTACGCCATTATTTTGAAATTTTACTTTTGAAAAAATAAAGTGTTTTCCTAGCGCTAACACTTTTCGTTTTGAGGGTGTTTTTTTGGACAATTTTTGGGCAAAAAATTGGTTTTCAACGCCAGTTTTAAAACATGTTGAAAATTTACCCAAGAAAAAAAGTTGTTATTCTAGTATCAACACTTTTTTATTTTAACACTGTTTTTGATGTTTTTTCGAGGTTTTTGGGCTAGAGTTCCCGTTTTGAGTTTATAGTTTCCGTTTCAAAGTTTACATTGTTCTATTCGAAATTTGAAAGTCATTCGTAATCCCTTTATTGGATTTAGAGACGTCTAATTACAATGATTAGGTTGGACATGCGTGCATTATGATTGTGATATCAAATACTGTCAGCAAGATTACGTTTATGTAATGATTAAATATGCCAAATAATGTGATTAATTAAGTTATGGCATTAAACGTATTTAAATAAGGATTTGGATACAAATACATATAGAATAATGTTAATCAATTATAATTGTTAATGGACCGATTATAATTGATTGAAATAATAGCAGTAATAAATTTCTTGACAGCTAAATTTCGGCTGTCCAGATTTCTTGACAGCTAAATTTCGGCTGTCCAGATTTCTTGACAGCTAAATTTCGGCTGCCCTAGGATTGGGACTGCTATAAAAGGGCTGAGTCTCCAAGGCTTGCAATCACTCAGAAAATTGTCTGCTCCATTGAAGACTTGATACTCTATCAAGGATAGCCAGAGAAAAGGATTGCAAGCTCTTGGAAGGATTCAAGAGCCAACAACTCAAGTCAAGACCAGGAGCTTTAGAAAATGGAAAGTAAGTTCCGCTGTGCATTATTTTCAATTTCTTACAAAGGAGTAGATCTTGGTTAGGGTTTAAAGAAATTAGGAAAACCCATAAATTAAATCTAACAATTGGTATCAGAGCTCCCTTATGTAAGAATTGCAGTTTTAATTGCTTTCTACTTTTCATATCGAATTTAATTGTTGCAGAAAGAACTGTTAAAATATAGCTTTAATCGTTCCCTGATTCGAGAGAAAAATTTGTAATATCGGCCTGGTTATGCATACATTTAGTTTTAAGTCCATAGGATTCTGTTTTTTTTTTCGTGCTGTCCGTTTAAGTTTCCAGTTTTTTGTTTGAATTCAAATCCAGTTCTTTCTGGTTTGAAATGGTTTGAAATCCTAATAATGGCGTCTGTCTCATTGAAATCTTGGAAACAAATAGGACTATTCCTTGAGGCAACGCTGCCTACAATCCGCAGAATATATGCATCGTTTTGTTATAAATTATATAATGGTATTTATCATGGAGTACTGTTAAAAACGTGGTTTTTTTTTTTTTTTTTAGTGGAAAGGTTTTATCTTGTAAAAGGGAACAACAAGACAGGTAGACCTGCATAATGGACTGATGCCACACGGTTTTCTGAAGACCAGCTGCAGTTGAAACGATACCCATGAAAACTGGTCTGGCAAGAAAACGCATAAGAGTCGCTAACAATGCAAGAGATTTTGGGTTGCAGCGCTATAACCTTGCGATTCAACACAATTAGAATTATTAACTAGATTTGGTGTTATAGAAAATAATTACTTAATCACACACCATCTAACCGCCGAATTTACATGCTTTGCTTGATTTTTTTTTTTTATCGGATTTGAAAAACAAACACATGCAATATTACATTAGTATACGTATAAAGAAAACATAACAATAGTATACGTATAAGGAAATAAAACATAAACATCGAGCTTGTGAATTATATAATTTATACTTGAAGCATATGGATTAATTTAATTCTATTCGTTATTATCCGTTATACCGTACTCTGGAAATTGTTTTTTCTGGTTAATTATTATTAGTTTTATTAGATAAGTATGGTTTAATATAAATTATAAGGTTTAATTTCGAAAAATAAATATTAACTTTTCAATAATATTAGAAAAGCTAATCAAAGTGGGCAACTAATTGGCAATGGTAATATTATGAAGTATTATATAAATGAACTCATTATGAAAGTCTTTGCTAAAATCAAAGTGAGGAAACTAATATGCTTTCTGTCATTATTTTGTTTTCTTCAAAATTAGGATATTTGCATGACTGAATATTCAAGTGTTTGTATTAGTCGTTTCATACAATACGGGGCATACTTCGCTTGTAATGCAGTATCATGGCTATCCTATGCAATTAAATTTCTATTTAAGATAATTGAGCAATTTAGTGTGAACCTATAATATTGTGTTATATTAATTGCTACGCGTGTGAAGGCAAATGAGCTTTAATATGATTTCAAAATATTTAGTTTATAGGACGGAAATTTATTACAATGATGCTAATCATGGCAAC
>APFE031084498.1:510696-528512 GCA_000404065.3 Pinus taeda | reverse complement strand
TGGAAGGATTCAAGAGCCAACAACTCAAGTCAAGACCAGGAGCTTTAGAAGATGGAAAGTAAGTTCCGCTGTGCTTTATTTTCAATTTCTTACAAAGGAGTAGATCTTGGTTAGGGTTTAAAGAAATTAGGAAAACCCATAAATTAAATCTAACACCCTTCCCATGAAAATTTTATTGTGATTGTTGAGAGCCAAGATGGGAAAAAGCAATAGATGAAGGAGACAAAATAATATCAACCCATCATCCTGCTTTGAGCTTTGCAATGGCAAAGATGAAAAGAAGATATTTTGTTGCACAAATGATTTTAAGGCTTGTGTCTTATACAAGGTAGCGGAAATGAAATGGAATTACAGATTCATATTCTTTAAGAGGCTTTTCTTACACAAGGTAGCAGAAATGGACTAATAGATTCATATTCTTACACAAATTCATATTCTTTAAGAGGCTTTTCTTACACAAGGTAGTAGAAATAGAATAACATATTCATATTCTTTAAGAGGCCTCAACAAAGAGTCGAAGTTAGATAATCATCAATTCATACAAGAAGTTAAAATTGGGGAACAATGGAGTGACCATTTGATGGAAACTAGTAAGGAATTACAACAACTGGTGGCAAAGAGAGACGAGGAATACAATGCTGAGATTTATAAAGATGGGCAACAATCGCAGGAAACTAAGGAGAGATCCATAAGAGAAATTTCTTAAAAAGAGCAGGGCAATGATTTTTGATAAACAAACTCTGGAAACTAGTGTTTTGTAGTTGACAAATAAAATTAAGGTAATATCTCACTAATTTGAGGCTACATGTAAAGCTGGGGAACTGGAAAATGATGGACATTTCTTACAGATTGCAACAACACAAAAAGAGACTAAAGAGATTGCTAAAGTTAGATTAATTGCAATGAAAGCATGGAAGATGGATAAAGTAGAAACTTTTGTCTTTATTAGGTAGAACATATAAGAATTTCTGCATTGAACCACACGGTTTTATTTGAAAAGATTGAGTTGGAATTTGAATTGAATAAATCCCAGGAGAGCATAGGGGAATTATTTGAAAATTTTGAGGATGCCAAACATTTGTGGGATTCCGAAAAAACAACAATTTCAAGGCAATTTTGAAGAGCTGGGAACAAAGAATAATTCGAAGGGTAGTGAAGGCGGATTGCTACAAAGAAAAGAAAAATTATTGTCAAGAATAATCTATTTCAAAAGCTGATATAAATAGCTAATCAGGATTGGATAACTTGTATTTCTATGTTTATACAGCTATGAATTAAAGGATTCTAAAATTTCTTCCCAAATTTGGATTCAAGCAAATGTAAATGCCATTTTTTCTACTTACAAAAATAATGCCACGTTCTATGAATATGGTCGAAGTTGTTCTTCCTCTTATTTGTTTTTTAATAAGTCAAAATAAGCATGAAATTCATGAATGTCTTTTCTAAGTAGGCACTTAAACAAAGAAATTCACCACTCAAGGGTTAGCGAATGGAAACAATGAAAAATAGGTATATGTGATGTTTATGTTTCTACCGGTTTTTTTTTATATGTTATTATAATCTGTTTTTTTTTTATATGTTATTATAATCTGTAAATGGTTTATTATTTTATGTTATTATAATATGTAAATGGTTTATTTTTCTTTTTATGTTATTATAATATGTAAATGGTTTATTTCTGTTTATTTATTTATTTTTCTTACCACTATTATCACTGATATTCGAGGTTTATTTCTGTTTCTATTTCTGTTTTTTTTTTTAATTATTATTTTTCTTACCACTATTATTATTTTTATTGTTAATTCATATAAGAGATTTCCTTTCGAGACACATTAAAACAACTCCGATATGGTTCCTCACTGATATTTGGATATGCAAATCCCTTAGATTTCTGATCTTCGATAATTAGCATCATATATAGCCCAAACCTGATTTGCTTCAAAATGATTCTCAGTTTGATCCTTGCCAAAGTCATGAAAATCAATGTCAGGAACATTAATAGTCTGAGTTGAATCTTCTTCATCGGTATCTCCAATATCAGGTTTATGTGATTTCTTCAATGAGCTTACCTCTGATACCACTCAACTCTTGCCACGTGTAAGTAAAAAGCCACTTAAGTAATTTACAAAAGTCTCTTGGCATAATGGAAGGGGAGGGGAAACCAAATAGATTTAAGGTAAAGGAACAACAACTTTTTCTAACAAGTTAGTGTTTGTATTTAATTGCACAAAGCATACTTTAAAAGGATGCAAATAGACTACCTTGTTTAGAAGGAAGAGAAAATATATTATATTTGAAGGAAAATATGAAACATTATTTAAAGGGTAAACTACAACATGTAACATAGGTGTATAAACATAGAGGAGAGAAGTATAATGATGAAGTGAACAAAGAAAAAACATTTTGTAGCTAAAACAATACCAAGATGAGAATTACAAGATTTCCATTTCATCGGAAAGCTTTTTAAATTATCTCTTTGGTGAATATGTACAATGCATTATAGGAAGGTATTCAGTTCATTGAGAAGGCTAATAGTTGACTGTAGACGATGGAGAATGAAGACCAAGTGCGGAAGGGGGTTGGGTCTTATGTCAAGAAGAACAAGTTGTTTGGCATGTATCTCTTTAGAGTATCCATATAGTAGGGACAAGTACTCACTATCCATTTTGATAGTTTGCAAAAGGGGGAAAATAAGAGCTGTTGAATTAGTTCAATGACATAAGTGGGAAGAATAATTATAATATTATTAGTATAATTAAAGGAGAGTGTAAAACATCGATGAAATGGAAAAACACTACAAGGATAACAAGGTGTGGAGGAGCAAGTTTTTTTTTTTTTTTTTTGAGAAAGGGAAGAAATATTGAAAGTTCAAGTAAGCTTTGCATCAAATATTTGTAAAAGAAAGCACATATAGTACTAAAATTGAAACAAAATTATACTTACTGAAAGGGAACCATAAGGGATTAGATGCATCGATCATACTTTAGTTGGCTGTAAAGACTTTGATGTTAACATGGATTCCTCTTGTTGCCTATGTTTGACATAAGGATGCCTTGGATGTGGGAGTAACGACTGATGGGAAATGGTGGAGAGATGTGAAGATCAACTGATGGGGCCAGCCCACGTGGTCCCATGCCACCCCAACTTACGTGGACCTACACTAATAATTTGGCTTGGATACAAGGCGATTTCAAATTGATTGTGGTTGTTGATTGATAATCAATCTGCGGTACTTTGTTTTGTCTCTCCTTATGACACCTGCCCTCCTCGAAGTTAACAAACCCTAATACACTTTTTACCGTTGGTTCGTGCCTCTCTTGTCATTCTTAACTTGATACTTGTTCTCTATGGTCTCGTTCTGGTTTTGGCTCCGCCTTTGATTTCTCTGCCTGTGGTGAAACCCTGTTGAGCTCCGCTGATCTTATGGTGAAACAATGATGTTTAACTCTGTCAAATCATTACTGTGGGAGCCTGTGTATTCACTTCAGGCATTGTTGGTAAGTTACGGTTCCTCCACTGCGCATTCAGCTCGTTTTTATGACTGTGTGAGCTTTACTGGGTTTGCTCTTGTAAATACTGTCTATTCTGGTCTTTTTAGTAAACTCGTGGTGAATGCTGGTAGTGAATGATATCTGGTCCGCTCAGTTGCCAAATGCATAGTTCGATGGTCTCTCAACCTGGTTCTTCTCTAGCGCTCGGCTCTGTAAATCAGGTATGATTTCGTTTCTTGCTATATTCCTTTGTCCTCCGTTTGTGCTGGAACTAATGTTCTGCAGCTCCTCTGTGGTCAGGGTCAATGCTTCGGTTCTGCAGGCTTTTGGTTCCGGCTCACTTCAGGTATGGTCTCTTCACCTCAACCATACACAGGGTTTTGATTTCTTTACAGCATCATGACATCGTTTTCTTGTGCGAGGGTATTGTCTGGTTACAAACCTTAACCTCAACCTTATGTTGTGTTTGCAGGTGCGGCCGGTTCCCGTGGCTCCGCAAGGGTTACAGTCGATACCACCCGGGTAGCTCTGTCCTTGTTTCACTTTCTTACAGTGGCTCTTCAGTCTTAGATGTATTTGCTTTCGCCTGTTGTATGTTTGTTGTATTTCTGTCGAGTCTGAGCGTGTTGGTTTAACTCCAACCCGTAGCCGTAACTTGGAGGGTTTCAATGAGTCTTTTGTAACTCGATTCGGGGAACCCTTGTTATACAGTTTATGTAATTTTTGTTATGTAGGAATGCAATGTAATACTCAGCGACATATAAACTTGTCCATAGTTGGTTCTGGTGGCTTACCCGGTTGCTGTTGTGGGTTGGTTTGTCCGTCTGTGTATGCTGGTTCCTTCCCGCCTTGTGCTCACTCTTGGTCTTGGCTAGTCAATGGACTCTTGGGTACTGTAAAACACTGTTATTGTATTTGCCTGAAATGAAATGAATATATAATAACACATATGTAAATTCTGTTACCGAGGACATAAATATTTGAACAATTTGTTTTCTTGTGCACTGAATTTAGATGAAGGAAAGCTGTGTGTATTTCTATTATTCTCATTCACATGCTCTGCTACTGAACCCCTCTGGGTTATCTTGTTCGTCTTTTTGTACAATAGTTGTAGGCAGTTAGACAACTGCTGGTGGTTATGCTATTACAGTTTGTTTGGCAGTTGCTACAGGCATACGTTTCTTAACTATTCATTAGTTTACTTTGTCTCCTTTATACCATAAGGGTTTGCTGTTTACATCGCCTATTGACACTAATCTACTTTTAACATCTCTAACTAAGACCTGTTACAATAGTTAAAATAAAATAAACATAAATTAAGATAACAGAGTTTAATGCTGTAGTTGACCATGAAAGAAATTAGACAAAAAAAAAACATAAGAACTCTGACAGGCTTGCTGTCCATTTAATGAACTGTTCATCTTTCCCAATCTTCTTCAGAAACTGTGTTTGCCCTCTCTTGGTCTTCACCCTGTCGACCAGATGCTCCTGCATCATCAACCAAGGTTCTAAATCTGGATATGGAAGTGAATGTTCAGCTTTGTTGATCTGTATTTCCAAGGTCCATTGTCACCTTTGGTAATGTCATTCAACGTGATTTATGTACTGTCAAGCCTCATGCAATTCGAAGGGGAATTTGCCTGTGAGACCCTCGCATTATTGGGGGAAGTGGAACATAAGATGGGTTGAATGTATCCCATGGAGGGTCTTTGTATTGGAACAAGTCAATAACAATAAAGGATGTAAACTGAGGGGGTTGTGATCTTGGTGCATAGAAAATGGAAAATAATTTTTCAAGTGCTCCGTTGACAAGACCTACTTCAACCCACAAGTTGCATGTGAGGAAAACCTATTGTTCTTTGCAAATAAGAATTTTTGCATCCAACTGTTCATCTTCTTTGTGTATACCAATAGGATGGTGGTTATTTTTCTCTGTGTAGCATCAAGCAATGAGCATGTTCAAATTTTTTAGCATTTGTTTGTTATGCAATGTTACAGCTAGGTTGGTTGGATATAGGTGCATTGCATTGTCAAAATCCTGTTGCTAATAACTTGAAAAAAAGGAATTTTTCCTTGACATGAGAAGGTTCCAGTCATCCATTGTTGGTGTTGCATTCCTGAGATTGATGAGAAATTGGAGGAATACAACTTGAGCAGGGTCGGTCCCTTGTTGACGAAATTTGGTAGATAGTGTGACGATCGTGTCAAAGTTGCGCCAAAGGGCATTGCCGCGTGAAGTGCCGACATACATGGGGATGTCATTCACAGGATGTAGTTGGCCAAGATTACTAATAAGTATGAAAGACCGATTGACGAAAGGTACATTATGATATGAAGGGAATATCTCCCTTAAATGATCATTTATGCGTGAAAGAAGTTTAAGATCAATTAAGCTCATTTCATCAATTAAAATGTATTTTATATGACGAAGTTGCTTTTAGAGATTTAGAAGTGGTTGGCCCTCAAGAGGATGCATTGAAAGTAAAAGAATGCAAAGGGAATAATGGATTGTAAGCACCTTTATGTTAAATTCTGCAACACCTGTTAGAGTGAGAAGGAGCAATGGGCTTGAATTGGGTGTAGATTCAACAAGGAATGTATCTTTTAGGCAATAAATTAAGTGAGACTTCCCCATGCTAGAAGGACCTTGGATGAGCATTCTAAGTGGAGGAATGGAGGAAGTGGTCCTAAAGTGGTTGACGACAATGTTGAAAGCAACTTATTGGGTGGGTGATAATGAGGCAAGGGAGCGGGGAACTGGAGAGGGGCTAGAATGGATTTGAGCAGATGAGCGATTGAAGTCTATGAAACATATGGTTGTCTCTTGAAAAGTGGAAGGGATGGTAGTATGAGCCCAATTGTGGTTTGAGTCAAAGTCGTGATGTCCAAGCATGTCAAACTCATCAATTTCCATGTTGTTCCTAGGGTGTAGTTGAAAAAGGATTTGCCATTCATCCATGTTTACAGATTTAGGGGGCTTGGGCATAGCATTAGTGGTGGTGTTAGAAGAGCAAGGGGAAAAGGGGTATTCAGGGGAATGATGAACATGCCATGCAAAATACACATTTATTTTTTGCTTCCAATGTGAAATGATTGCTTCATAAGTGCATCCATTATTCGATGGGAGTGTGTGAAAATAGAAGTATAGAAGTAGTTCACTCCAACAAAAAGAAGTGTATCACACATCAACATGATAAGGGATCAAGGTATAGCAAGGAAGGACATGAACAATACTGAAAGGGTTTTTTTGTTTCCACTGGTTATGTTTTCGGCGAGCAAAGAAGGACCAAGAATGTGTAGCCTCAAGAAGAGTTAGTGTTTCAAGCGAAGGAGGTCTAGCCATGTATGCTACAATGAAGGGTGGTATTGGGAAGGGGGAACCTAAACCATGAGAAACACAACTAAAAACAGTTGGACTAACATTGAGGGAAACAAATGAGTAGCTACAAAGTGAAAGGGGACGTTTTTGTAGCATGTGGCATGTTTCTTGGGCGTCAATGTCCCTATCAACAACTGTTTTTGTTAATATTTTTTGGAAAACATTAACAACAGGTGCTTTGGGGTGGACAGTCTGCGAGACACGTGACAAAATTTGGTGATAGATTTCCAACCTTGTTTCTTCTTTCACTGCATATTTCGAGATGTAGTGGAGAAAAAAATGGTGAGACAATCGGTTGGCAGTGAATGTTTTCTCTCCATATCGATAACATGTCAGAGTTGTGTACATTTAACCTGTCATCATTACGAGTGGGGACATATTTCTTTATTCCATTTTCATTAACCATCAAAGAAGATGTAGGATGAAAATCCCATGGAACTCCATAGCGGAAAAAAAGTAGGACCTTTTTTTCGAAGATAGGAAAAGGGGTGGCATTTTGTATGTCGTTGAACACAATTAAAAAGGTCCTCGTAGTCTTGAATGTGAGAGGATGCAAATATTAATGGTGATGGGAGGATATTGGGTCATGCTTTGTAGAGCGATGAACATAAGGTTCACATTGTTCAGTAGGTTGAGGATTCCAAGCAGAAAAGTTTTAATCGAAATAGGACTTTGATTTATTAACTGCATTTTGGTCATGCCAATCTAGGTTGTCCATATCAGGTGTGTTTTCTAGCCAAAGAAAACTATGTATGTGTGCAGACCCCCTATGTTGCCACTCATCCTGCAAAGATGAGAAAGGAAAATTTGTGAGGTGAGTGCACAATGAGGAAATAAAATAAAGAGGACAAGGATGGTTAGAAAAAAACCTACACCATAAGTTCTTTGCACGGAAACCTTATTGCAAGACCTCTTCGAGGAAGACAGTGAATCGAAAATGAATGTACTATGATGTAAGATGTGGATTCTTGATTTGGAATCTCCATTGAGACAACTTTGATGAATCCGTGGGGGGACTGCCAGGCATGGCCATGTGGAGGTCATGCCATTTGGTGTCAGCTGCACTAAGAGTGAAGAAGAAAGTAGGGCTACCCATGTATGTGATCATATTAGTGATTTCACCTCCGTGTCTATTCCAGAACAAGCATGTCCTCCTAAGGCTTGATCTGAAGCACATAATCTGGTTATGAAGCTTGGAATCCGGCATGTCATGGAGGCGTGCATGAAGGTCTGCAATGTTAATTGGAAACCCATCTTCAAGGTTTATTTTAAAGAAAACAACAACAATTTCTTGACTATGATGCTGCAACATAAGATTGTACAAGTAATACCAAAATCTTGGATGCTGGCCAAAATAGTTATCATAGTAGCATATGAGGTGCAAAGCATATTATTGCATTTCAAATTTTCGAAGGTGTGGTTGACCAATCATGGAAACCCCTGTGGGGAAGAGTGTGGGGAAGGCCATAGCGAAGAGGCCTTCGATGGTGTATTCATTAATAGCAGAGAGGGAAATAGAGGGCCACAAAAGCGAAGTGGAATTAGGATGGGGAAAGTGTAGGTAGTTGCATATTTCCTCATGCTCAGTATGGGAATTTGGGAGTGCTGATACAAAAGAGGATGGTTGGAGGTTTGTTGGGGTGGCTATGGAATGCGATCATCCAATGCAGAGAAGAAAATTCATGGTTTAGGAGAGAAGGGGGTGATGTGATGGAGGAGAGAAGAGATATCAGTAGGGTGAGTCAGCAAGGCATATATTGTAGCTTGGTCCACATGGATATCCTTGTAGTAGGGATCATGGGCTAGTTTTTACTCCAAAGCTACAACAACACGTGTATTGCTTACAATGAAATCATATGTTTTGTGGTCAGAGCCATGTCTAGTAACAATTACGATGTCGAATTTGAAAACCAAGCGTGACAAGATGTTCACAATAACAGTTATGTCTTGGGGGAAACAAATAGTATGAACAATGTTTTTTTACTGTCCACCTTGTGCATGGGCGACTTCCAATATTGGGTTGACATGCGCTATGAGAATTTCCTCTATTTGTGTTAGAGTAGCAAGGATGAACAATTGGTTTCTAGGGTCCATGTTGTTTGCAAGGGAGAAGCGGTGGGTGGACTTTGTAGTTGCACAATAGGAGCAACAAATGTTACCATGGAAGAATTTTTCTTTCATATTTGGGTATGATTCTTTGTATATGTAGCAAACATGCAAGAGAGAGAGCTCATCTATCCTTTCAAAAAATCGGTGGTGTGCATGGTTAAGGGGAGGGTTGAACAAATTCTGGGGATAAGAGGATGAAGAAGCATGGGTCGATGGTGTCATGTGTGGTGCAAAAGCAAAATACATGGCAGTGAATGGAGGAAGATGAAGGGAAGGTAGATTGGGAGTAGGGAATGTTATAGGAGATGGGATTGCAAGTGAAGTTTCGAGATGTTGGGGAAGAGGAACATTATACGTCGTATAGCTGGAAAGGTTTAGGGGTTTAATGTAGCTTTATATTTGAGACATTTTTATTTGTTGTAGGTGTTTTTATTCTTTGCATAGAGGAGTCTTTTGTGAACATTTCTTGAGGGGTTTGCAAAATACTTTGGAGTGTCCATCTTGATACAAATATGGGGACACACATATTAGTGAAAATAGGAGATGAGAAAGAGTAGTATTGAGTGCAAAGAAAGAGTACATGGAGGAGTGTTTGTAGGAGGAAGAATGTTTAATGGAAGGGGAGGGAAGACATATAAATTCAAAAAGGGAAGGAAATAGGAGAAGTTTTGTTTTTTGTGTCGTTTATTTATTTATTTTTCGTGCAAAATGTGAAAGAGCGTGTACATCCACATAGTGTTTGTTTTTTCTTTTCTTTAGTTTGGAAATTGGAAAAGAGTGTGCATATCCACATAGGAGTCGTGTGACATGAAGAGATGCAGAAGCAAAGAAGTATAAATATGCAAGATGTGAGATAAGTAAAGATCGATTATATTTTGCTTGTGTTATTTATTTTTTTGCAAATTGGGAAAAAATGTGCACATCTAAGGAAAGAAGTATAAAGATCGAAGGTGCAACATAATTAAAGATCAAATAGGTTTAAGGCAAAGAAAAACAAGAAAAACAACCTTTTTTAACAAGTCAATGTTTGTATTTAATTTCACAAAGCATAATTTAAAAGGATGCAAATATACCACCTTGTATAGAAGGAAGAACCAAAGAGCATACATATTATATTTAAAGGTAAAATATGTCGCATTATGTAAAGGTGGAAGTTGGAACATGTAACAGAGGTGTATATATATAGAGAAGAGAAGTAGAATGATGAAGTGAACAAAATAAGAGGGTGGGAGTCACATTTTGGGAAGTCCCCACCAGATTTTGTGTAGCACCACATTACATTTGAGGGGTGGACAATTTTTTTCTTGTACTTGATGCCATCAGATGAGAGATGGATTGCATCATCGGCAGAATCAATGAGGTTAAATCGAAAGACCTTTCCGGAGGCACGAACATTGATGTATGAGTGAAAGATTGTTTTTGCAAGCGCCCTACCTTGGATCAACCAATGTCTTTGGATCCATTTGTTCTACCTCAAAATTAAAAGCAGCAGAAACAAATAAAAGTAATCTAATAGAAGCTACCCTGGAAACAGGAGAAAAAATATCACCAAAATCAGTTCCTGGCACTTGGGAATAATTTTTTCCTACGAACCAAGATTTGTGTTTCTCTACCTTGCCTTCTGCATTCATCTTCTTCTTAAATACCCATTTTCTTCTAATGGGTTTCCTTCTTGCTGAAAACTCCACCAAATCCCAAGTCTCATTTTTGTCCAAAGATGTCATTTCATTAACCCTCTTTCTAGAGTTTGCCATCCTTTGAATCTACTACCTCACTGACAATTCTGGAATCATCATCAGTAATAGATAAATCAAAATTTGAATAGAAAGCAGATGAACTATACCTTTCTAGTTGCCTTCTTTCTCGAGTTGATCTTCTCACAGTTGGAGTTTGTGGCTATTAATCTTTTGATTCTTGCTCTGTTGTAGAGTCTAATTCTTCCTCCTTTAGCTCAAACTCTATCTTATCAGATTCCTTTGGTAGGACTTCATGTTTAATAACATCTTTCACCTCTCTAAATACCACATCTCAGTTGTACACAACCTTCCTTATTTCTAGGTTTGAAAGCTTATAACCTTTTAAACCATCCTTATACCCATTAAAGATGCACCTTTCAGATTTACTATCCAACTTGGTTCTTTTCTCCTTTGGAAAATAACATATGTATCACAACCAAATACCCTTAGATGTGAAATAGGGGGTTTCTTACCAGTCCATACCTCATGTGAAGTCTTATCCTACAATGCCAATGAAGGTGACCTATTAACCAACTAACATGAAGTCTCCACCACCTCTACCTATAATTCTCGTCCTAACCCAGCACCACTGAGCATGATTCTTTGCTTTTCCATCAACATCCTGTTCATTCTTTCTGCAAATGTTGAGGTCTGTATGGAGTAGTATTATGTCGTGCTATACCGACTTATTATAGAACTCTTCAAATTCCTTCTTTTAGAACTCTCCACCATTATCTTTCCTCAACACCTTTATTTTCTTCTCTGTCTCGTTTTCCATCGGAGCCTTAAATTCTTTAAACCTGTCAACTACTTCATATTTCTTCCTGAGGAAATATATTCACGTATTCCTTGAGAATTCATCTATAAATGATACATAATACACGAACTTACCCAGTGATGGAATTGACACAGGTCCAAACACATCACTATACACAAGCTCTGATATCCCTTTCGCCCTCTTAGCACCAGAGGGGAAACTCACCCGATTCTGCTTCCCATATAAACAATGTTCACAAAATTGAAATCCAGAGAGAAATTAGATATACCTTCTAACATACCATTACCATGAATTATTCGAAAGCCATTCTCTCCAATATGCTTGAGCCTTTGATGCCATAACATGGTATTTTTTCCAGATATCACTAGATTTTATGCTCCACTTTAAGGAAGCAAAGAACTATTGCACCCACCAATAAGAGTACTACATAGAAGCTTGTATAGAGTTCCAATCCAAACTCCTCATATTAATACCAGTGCTCATTGAACCATCTTGTAGGTATCTTTCTTGAACACTGTTTTTACACCTACATCATTCATATTTCTTACAAAAATCATATTTTTGTCCAATAAAGGAATATGCAGAACACTTTGAAGTGTTCTAATCCTTCATCCTTGCAAATTCAACTTGATTTTTATGTGTCTGATGATTCTAGCCTTCCTATTGTCCCCTAAGAAGACATCACCACCGTCATATTTCTCATACTCGTAGAACCACTCCCTATGGGGAGTGAAGTGAAAAGATGCACCGGATTCAATAAACCATGCCTCATGATTTACATATGTACTTGAAGAAGAGGCTAAGTACACATCCCCACCTTCATTTGAGGTGGTTTTCACCTCTGTAGAAGGAGCACCATCAGATCCCTTTCCTTTCTCAGGAGCTTTAGATCTACAGTCCTTTTTGAAGTGCCCTTCCTTTCCAAATTTCCAAGACACTTTTACAAGTTTTCTTGGAGATTTAGATCAACCACTTGAGGAATTATTTTTGTTTCTGTTCTGGGACCGTCCTTGTATAAACAAGGCATCTCCATAGAAAAGAGCTGACTAAGTCTTGGACATAATTCAAATTGTACTGAAGAGAATTAGTGAATTTTTTTTTTTTCTTTTCAAGTATGGTAATGCAAACATTGTACATGGTCGCTTGATTCAAGATGTGTATATGTATAAGAAAGATTAAGGTAGATTTCACAATGTAGTTTTGCACAATAAAGTTATAGAATGATATATTAATATGGTGTAGTTGCAACGATATTGAGTTGTAACCTAGTCATGCTAACATGCATATCATGTTAGCATTTCAGTTTCACACAAATTCTCATTACAATAGTTGCAAAAGGTAGTGTGCCAGAACAACATGTTACACATTTGCGCAATTTGACTGGTAGTGCAATAGAAGATTTCATGCAGTTCTAGCGTCATTATGGATTGTCTTCTACATTGACTCTTTCTTTTCTTTTCCCATAAAATTATATTCTAATGTAACATAAATAGTGTATGTATAGACAAGAGTCTAACTGGTTCATATATGCTTAACATTGTTATTTAAGTTAATCATTCCTTGTACAATAGGTAGCGAATCTTCACTTTATGTTGTTTCTTCACTATGTTATACAAAGTCAAAGTTTATTGTTTCCCAAGCATTATACCATTGTTTGTTGTTTTGTGTGTCTGATTTGTGAGTCCTTGAGGTCCTTTTTTCAATCAAGGCTAGAGGGATTGTTCCATACCAAAAACAGGACCCTTAAACTGTACACCTAGGTAGCTATAAGCTATGGTGATTTCAATCTCGACACCTCAATAGTAGAAATGTAATTCTATAAGAGCCCTCTTTAATGCATTTAAGACCAAAATATTGGTTTTACTTAGGTAGACCATTAACTATCAAAGGCCACTAAAGATTTACAATATATCACTTTGTCTTTGCAAGGTAGAAGCCAACGAGACCGAGTAATTTATAATTGGATTGTTTTTGTTTCCATTCACTTTGAATCTTTAATTGAAGATTTTAATTGTACATGGTGTAAGAATGTCAGTGATGTTGATTTTTTAGACAATCACGTCAATCAACAATCAACATATAAGTGTATCTAAAAAACTATTTTAAGTGATGGTCATTTAAATTATTTTTTATATATTAATTTTTATTTAATTTTTGTTTTTTTATGGTCTACCTATACAATAAATTTTACATATTTTAATATTTTATTTAGATGTATGAAAAAATTCCAATCTAGTGAAGAAATTTTATATTTGTATCGTCAATGAACCTTATGTTAACAAAACCATATATGGATAATGAATTTCACATGTAGCAACTTTGTCATCTATGTAATTTAATAAGAGGTTGTGATGTGTAAGTGACATAGTTGTACTAAAAAATGAGTTTGGTAAAATCTCAATAAACTTGGTTTTAAATGTGCTAGATTTTTTTAAGGAAAACTCATATTCTGTTGCCTCTCTTTCTCATTTGCTTCAGATTATCAAATGTCAGCATTTTTATCGAGCTAATCACATGAAATATCAATGTTTTGATATTAGCCCTTACAAAAATTGTGAAAAACATCCTCATCATTCATACAAATGTTCTAGACACAAGACTCTTGCAAGAATGATGTACTTTCAATGTAAAAGTCAAATTAATTTTCCTATAATTTTGTAATCTCCTTAAAACTTTTTTGTTTTATGAAATCACAATAAGTGAAAAAAAGTTATGATAATGTTTTCTTCTTCTTATCTTTAATTTTTTTTTGTGTGCTTTTCAATGAAAATGATCTCATTTTGAATACAAAGATTATTGTTTGTTCAACAATATTGTGGCAACATCTTTAATAACATTTTTTCCAATATATTATTTAGAATTTGGTTTTAATAATGTTTTAATATTATAAGTTTAAAATTTGATTTTTTCAAAAATAAATTAATAATCAATATTTTTATTTTTATTATGATGTATAACAACTAGAATCACAACTCTAATAAGATAAGCTACAACATAGGAATAAACATTTTGAGCTAGTTCTTGTTTAGAAATTTTTTGTTTGACATTGATTGTCATCTATAACCAGTAGATGATCAGAGCATATTCAAATGAAGGTGCAAAAGTTCAGCTTACACCTCCTAAGCTTATTGTTAGACCTTATGGAGAAGTCATCCACAAAGCATATTCAAATGAGGCTGCAGAATTTCAACTCACACCTCCCAAGCTTATTGTTAGAACTAATGAAGAAATCAACTAATATAGAAAGATGACCTTTCACATGCTAAACTACTCCAAATCAATCCAGTTTCAGTTTGAGAGCGTTGGATTTGTTCAAGAAAACCCATAAACTCATCTTCTCTTGCTCCTCTTCTACATCCACTTTATATTTTAGAATACCAACATTATAATACATTTGGCCACCTAAAAGATCATTGTTCTAAACTTCACCTTTATGGAAAACTCATCATTGAAACAAATGTCTTAGACACAAATTTTTTATGATCTTTTTAATAAAAAAATGAAATCTCATTTTGAATACAAAGATTATATTTGACTTTCTAACAATATTATGAACGACATTTTAATTTTTTTTCCCAATATTTAATTTAGAACTTTTTAATAATATTTTTAAATTAAAAATTGAGTTTTTTAAAATAAATTAATAATTAATGTTTATATGTTTATTCTAATATATTTGACAAACTCAATTACAACTCCAATAAGATATAGGATGAAATCTTACAATGAGTGTAATAGTAAAAATAGTATAATTGGTTTGATGCTTAAATTGATATATTTTTGTCCTTAAACCAAAAATAAACATTTTAATTTTTTTTATTAAATATTAATAAAAATAGGAATGGTTTTTATTAAATCTTTTTAACTAAACTAAGATAAATAGTTTCATTCTTACCGATTAAATGTTTGGTCTCAAATATAATAAAGTTACCAATATGCATGATTAAAACCAACCTATAATTTGGGAAAAAAAATTGATAATAAAATACTTTTATAATTTAGAAATAATGAATTTGCGTTTTGTTTTAAAACAATTTTTATTAAACATTTTTAACTAAATTATTAGCATAAATACTTCTTTAAATACTCTTATTTAATGTTCTTATTGTAATTAATGATCGCCAGATTATTAAAAAATATTTTTTTGGAACACTACACTTTTATTAATGTTTTTAGGGTAAGTAATGGGATGCCAACTAGGGAATAAAATTACTTTGGATGTAAAATTTAGGGCCATAAGTTAACTTCATTGAAGACTCTTATTTTATTATTTTTTTGGCAACCAGAAGCTATAATTCCATTAATGCAAGGAGCAATATATGCCAAGTTTTAGATTTTATACTTGAGTAAATCTAATGTATTGCCCCAGCATTAATGGAGCTATAGCTCCATATATATTGATAGCCAATAATTTTATTGTAGTTAATGGTACTGGTACCAATTAGGGTAATAAAAAAATGTAAAATTTAATAATTTGAATTTAATTTAACAAGGCAGTTGGCTTATTTTGATTATTGAATTTTGAAATTACCAAATTAAAATTAAATATGTTTTAATGTATATAAAAAAGAAAAAAAGAAATTTTATTCATCAACAACAAATTTTATTTATCATTGCAGAATTTAGTTTAAACAAGTTTTGAGTCTTAGTTTTATTTAGCCATTACAGGGAACACAGATTTTTGTTACCAAAACCTAGGATTAGTGTGAGAGCCTATAATTCATAATAAATAAGGATGATTTTTGCGAATAAAAAATTCAATAGGAAACAAAAATCATTTTTATTATTATTTAAATAAATAATTTAAAAATTATAAATATTGATTTGCATGGTAAGAAGCACGCTGCTCTGGAACACCCCGAACGAATATTTGGTTGAAGATGCCCATTTCGCTCTTGCATGGAATCATTTAATTTAAGTCGACATTCACCTGCTGCTCTGCAGCACCCAGTTCGAGTATTTGCTTGAAGACTCGTCGTCTTGTGGAAGCATCAGTTAGTTGGAATCCTGCATATGAAATAGCTGATGGAGCCTTCGAAATTAGGCGTAGAAACAGAGCGCGTAGGAGCACCCTGCCGGAAGATCTTCACAGAGCGAGTGGTAACAAACAATGTGATGAACTAAAGCTTGGAATGTACGTGAAATCGAAAGTGGATAAATTTGCAAGTTTAACTTACTAGTGTATAATATAAATATTTGCAGCAATTGGTCGTAGCGTTATTAATGCGCCCGAGTATAGGATCTATACACTGGTTTTTTCTTTGCTCGTATGACAGTAAATAGCACGAATTTTTAAAAGAGGAGGGTTCATTCCGATAACATGTTCAAATCAACAGCTAGAGAGCTAATCCACTTCTGTAATTTGAAAAATAGTTGACCAAATTAAGTCAACCAATATCTATAGCGTGCGTGATAATTTTAAAAGTATGTTTGAATTTTAGTATAAACAATTTTATACTTTTAATTTAAATATATTTGAATTAAACAAAAAGTATGTTTTAATTTTTGTAATAAACAATTTTATAATTTTAAATTTAAATAAATTAATTATAAATATATTTGATTTAAACATAAAAATTATGCATAAATAAATAATCGCTAATATATCAATGAACAATCTCTTTCTAAATGAATCAAAAACTAATTTGCTTCTTTATCTAGTATAGACAACATACAAGACCTCTATCATAATTTTACTACAATCCTCTCATATTCTCATATTCTATTAATAAATTTTGAAGTTTCAAGTAATAAAAGAAATAACAAAACCAACCCATGGTATGACAAAGATTGTAAAAGTGCGAGGAGAGCAATTAAAGAAGTTGTTGATAAATCTCTTAAAATTGGCAAAATAAAAATATACACAGCCTTAACTAAAAGGAAAAAAATGCAATATGTTCATAAAAAACAAAAGAATCTTAATTTTTCAAAATATTTCAAGCATGATATTATGGAAAAAATTTATGACTTAAAAAGACTTTAAAAATGAACACTTGAATGAAATGGTTATTATACCAAGAGTAATTTTTTTAAATGCTAAATGTATAGCGATTTTGAAATCTTAGCCTAAGACAACTTGATACATTGCGAAAAAAATTAAAAATCAACTATCAAATTGACATGCAATGTAGGTGAGCTCAACCCATTGCAATGAAAACTTAAAGACCAACCATGAAATTAATACATTGTGGGGCAGTTAGACAAGCATTGACACATACTCTACAATATATATATGAAAACAAAAATTCAAATATTGAAAAAAACAAAAAAAACAAAAATTCCAAAGAAAAACAAAAAATTCAAATATTAAAATAATAATAATA
>APFE031084498.1:463625-509172 GCA_000404065.3 Pinus taeda | reverse complement strand
ACGATCTCGTGCTTCTCCTTTAAGAGGAGCTTTCCCAGACCATAGATGCAACAATTGGATTTCTCTCCTACCACAAGATACAACTACTTGTTTGTTTTACTATCTTGGAGAGTTAAGTACTCCCTACTCCAAGACACTAGCCTAAGCTATGTTGGTGTAATAGAGCCCTAGAAATAAAAACATTTCTAGATTAATTCTACTTTAAGCGTTATTTTTATTGGTTTTTGATTAAGTCAAGAGGTGCGGAAATGAAACTCGTGGTGTGAAGACTCGACTTGAAATCACTAAAAAGAAGATGCACTTAAGATGATTAAAAAATCTTTTCTCTTCAATGAACTTCTAGCTAGGAAAGAGTTTGAGAATGCAAATGTGTGTAAACACAAATCTTTCTTAACAAACAAATTTAAAGAAAAGTTTTTGTTCCAATGCACTCAAAACGAGACAACTAGTTATTTGCACAAGAATTTCCTTTTTCATTCAAACGCTCAAATGCTACCAAAACAAACTTTTTCAAAAGAGATTTTGTATTTTTATAAAAACACTCAAAACTATGACTAAAGCAAATCTTGGGAAAACTATAAACAAAGCAAATCTTAAGATCTACAAACTATAAAAAACTATTTGAAATTTTGAAGTAAAAGCTTACAAAATATTTTTGTCTTTTCAAGGATGTTTTACTTGGCGATAAGCAAACCAAGGACTAACTTTTCCAGAATCACAAATCGGTCAAAAAACAAGCAATCTTTTGTTCTTTTTGTAAAAGTGAAATCCAAACTTTTAACACAAGCTTTTCGAAATTTTGGAAAGAGAAAACTCAAGATGGATTCCTCAACAAAGGTTGATTTTACAAATGGTCAGACTCATAAGAAGGCTAGTAAAAACCAAGGTGATCTAAGGCTTCTATGCCTCTAAGCTCTAAGCTACTACATGATCAAAATGAAAATCAAGACCGGCAACCAAAAATTCTAGGAATTTCACCTAAAACCCTAACACCAATGAAATTAGACCAAGGAAATCTTTTGACGAGTCACAAGCAGGTCTGGGCAGAGGATAACAACACCTAAACCAAGATAAAACTAATTAAAAAAGGAAAAATCAAGTTTTTTCAAAAATTTAGCAGGGTCCGCAGGCTCAGAGTTTGCACAGGTGCGTGCATGCTCTGTGTGCAAAGTAAACATGCGTAGAGGTACGCACTATGATACAAGCACAGGGTGCGGACTTCTCCATAGTTATGAAAAGCTAAAACAAACCTAGATCCACTAAATCCACCCAATTCCACACACAACAAGTCAAAAACAGAAACAAAAAGGCAAGTTTCTTAGGTCAAAGTGAAAACAAAGAAAACAATCAATTCCCCAGCGGAGTCGCCATTTTGTCATGCGGAATGAGTCGAGGTTGCGGACAAGATCGACCTTCCTAGTATCTACTGATATCTAGTGACAAGCAAGCCAATCAAAAACTATCTTTCTCTAAATATGCAATTAAAACCAAGACAAACAAGTGTTTTAGGCCTACCTTGGGTCCAATGCAAGTTTGTGGAAGCCTCGCTCCCTCGCTCCAAATGAGCGTCCTTGAAGTGTAACTCTGCAAACACAAACAAGCAAACCAAATTAAATAGCATCTGAAAAGCCAATATCATAAAGCATATTCATCATAATGATCAAGGAGATTATGAAACAAACCACATAAGACAATTTGTTGAGAAAAATGAATCTGATTGTGTTAATTCAAATGAAGAAGAACTTTACAACCTGTGCCTTGATGCTGTACAAGCTCCTCCCAGGGTCCGACAAGAAGTCTCCTCTACTTTGACAAGTTTCACTCACCTCCCAATGAAACCAAAAGGTATGTGATCTCTCCTCTCAATTTTAACTAGGAAGTCCCAATTCCATCAGCATTTACCCTCAAAATGTTTAGCTTCTAACCTCTCTAGCAACTGACCCAATGCCTTAATTTATAGTGCAATGGAGGGAAGTTACTAGGTCCTCCTTCAAAGGGATAAATCCCTCATTCAAAGGGATAGCTCCTCCTATCAAGGGATTAGCTCCTTCTCTTTTGGGATGCATGAACCACCATGGAGAGAACAATCCACGTCAAAATCCTTCTAGAAAGATCTAGAATTAACCCAAAAGTGAGTTTTTTAGGATAAACTTGTGCCTTTTTTACTTTTACAGGGGTACACACCCACCCCTTTACAGACAGAGTGTGCAGGTATGCAGGTAATATGAATAAAGGATGCGGGTCTGTAGGTAAAAGTAGGAGAAAGTGCTGAACCAGAGTAATATTGATTTTCATTGTCTTTCTCTCTTTTGCAAAGCTTGACATGAAGAGCTAAGGTCTGAGACTTGCTTAAGAGGCTAGTATAAGTGATGTTGGACCCATACTGACTACAAATAATCATGGTGACGATATTTTTGTGTAACAGATAGACTCATTACCTAAGCAAGAACCTTTAGATCACCTACTTGTTGAGATTCTATTTATGAGTTTTGCTTTTTCATATTTAAGCTGTGTGAGGAGGATAGATTGAAAATTGTAGAATGGAGTTTTGGTTTTGAATGCTTCTTATCTAGGCTATACTCATCAAACATAGTAACTTATCTGTTATCGGTACATATAGTGCATCATCTCTACTAATTACGATTCCCTGGTTTATAATTTAATTTGTGGTGATATATAATTCATATAATTGCCCCAACAATTTTGGCGTCGTTGTCAGGGAGTTGTAAATGGTAATAGGTAATGATTTGTTTTGTTTTTGTCTTTTTTTTATTTATTTATTTTATTTTTATTTATTTTTATTTTTATTTTTTTATGGTTTTTGAGTGATATTGAGGACGACCTAAGGGCAGAGAGAAGATGGTAAGATATGGGTGAAGAGCCATGCGTACACTATGGTGGGGTTGCTCCAAAGTCTAGTTATCTCTAATTTATTTTCTAGTTTCTTTTTCATATGCATAGAATTAAAGGTAGGATCTAAAGCCTCATTTTTCTTTATTTTTCTTTGCATGTGTGTTTTCCTTAGATTGATTCATGAAAAGAAGAGAATCCTAACTTGTGTGAACAAATAACTTGGTGACAATAGGATCCTAGTAGCGCGGTGGCGCTTCGAATACATGATTGGTTTGCTTGCAATTGTTTTAAGTGTGTTTTCTTCTTATTTATTTAGGATTTTTAATAAGAACTCCATACACTAATCCGTGTGCATGACCAGGATTAGAAACCAGCAAAGCAATATTCAAGGACGATCAAGATTTTGGGAGAAGTCTCTCAAATACTAGCAACAACTAGGATCTTTGCTTCTCAGGAAGAACGAATCTTGACAGTAGTCAAGAAATTATTTGCCTTCCCAAAAGAAATAGAAGAAAAACAACTCCAAGAATAACATCCACATGAAGATCTTTACTCTTGCAAACTTGTTGAGGAAACTAAAGAACCATGGACTGCATTTGATGGAGAGTAAGAATTAGAACATGAGATTGAAGAATTTTTGACATGCCCATTTACAGATCCTCTAAGCACACAAGTGGATAATCATCTCATAATAGAATATTTTCATGGCATGATAAAGGAGGATATACCAAATGAGTAAAATAACAAGGTAAACCAAGTGCATTTTCATTTTATTGAAAAGTGGTTTCAAGCAACTATAAGGCCATACCACTTCTTCATTCTTCCTTATTCTTGACATCATCATTAAGACAATTGGTTCTTCATACTTAGGTATGCATTGAATATTATATTTTAAACTTGAGTATGAATGCATTTTTACACCTATTACGCACATGGTTACATTGGATATACTCCTATACCTGAGGAGAGGAATTTATTTTTCTCAAGTGGAGTAGGGTAATAAATAAATAAATAAATGTTGCATTTAATAGTTAGTTTAGTTATAACATATAGTGCAACATATTTCTCATTTGTTTTCAATAAGTAGGGACGTTAATAGCCAAAAGTAATTAGTTGAAAATGGTAGATCTATGTTCCCATTGCATATTTTTGTTGGGGTATCTTTCTGTTGCATATTATTTTAATAAAGATTGCCACACAACTTTATTTCCAACTGCAAAATGGTTCAACTATTACTTTTCTTTCCCACTTATTATTTCTTTTTAGTTAGATCTGTTTCTAGTTTTTCTTTTCAATAAAGCAAGTTATGACCATTATGTTTGGAATTGTAGGTAAAGTTGGAAATGATTGCATAAAAACATCATCTAGTATTGCATACCAATTGTTTAGTACCATATTTCATCTAACCAATATCGAGAATTCTGGTACAAATTTTCTATTTTGCAAAGACAGAGCAGGATTCAAGGATCTTGTTTAGTTGTAATGCTTAAATACTGGAAGAATATTTTCAAAAGCGGAAAAGACATCTTCATCAATCATATGGAACACTTAGGGGAGTATTTGATGACATCTTTCCTTTTTCCTTAAGTTATTAAAAAGGATGCATTCATGCTTTATCTGTTTTAGGGCCGTTATTTCACAAAGATGGTATAAGTAATCATTTTCATAAAATTTGAATTGGATGATAATTCCAAACTATGTATAACTAATATACCTTTTCTTTGTTTTGGAATTTCATTTTTCTTATTCATATATATTTCTGATCATTAATACACAAAAATTGCTCAAAATATAGTTACCAATATATACAAGGGGATTAAAACAAAGTTAAGGGGTCCATAAAATGATACCAATGAAAAATAAATTTGAATACTATTACCATAATGCCAAAGCATGATCTCTAAGCATATTTATTAAGACTTGCAAGAGAGTTAATGAAGTCTTTGTTCATAGTGGAACACTACTTTAAAAGTGAAATCATATATGAAAACTATGATTAGTGGGACTTTAGGTGTCTTTCGGTTATTCTTTGTTCAACCTCATCCATCTCACATTAAAAATGGTTCATTCATGCTATGTCCTTTGAGTAGCTATAAGTACCTTGTGTGTCTAAGAAATTATGCAGGTAATCTAAGTCACTCTGAAAGGTATCATCCTATTCCTTCAAGGGGCTTTCTGTAGCCGCTCCCCCATCTACCAATTGCAAAAGAAATGTTCATAAGCTAAACCTAAAATGGTAGGAAACATAGGACTAGAGCCTTTAGTGTAAAATAAGTTTAAGAGGTTAACCCATCAAGGCTATGGATGCCTTCTAGCAGTGGGTACTGACCTGTGATACCACTAGGAAAACCCATCGAGGCTATGGACGCTCGCAGGAAATGGGGCATTCTTCTTAAAGAAGTGTAGACCAAACCAAGGCTTTTGTCTACACGTATGATGGTTACTTTATAGTGTTACAATAGAAAGGAAGCATGTGTGGATGAATTCAATGGTAAAATCCAACTCCATAAATTTGTTGTTGAAGAATGGCCTTAAGGTAAACTTGAGTCCTCTATCATTAGTTTTTCATACTATATCTAAGATTTAATTGTCTTAGAAGTGGGACCTATGGTCACAAAGAACTATTAAAACTCAACTATAGAGCTTATCTGTAATACTTGGATGACTATAAGACTTCTGGATTTGGTTAGTAATAACTAATTTTTCACCGGTTCATCATTTTTTGTGATCATAAAAATCCTCCTAACTACAGAGAAGGAGAACCCCTTAAATTTATAAAAGGTTTCTTTTCTTGAGCATAAAACAGTTAAAGATTGATGAAATCTTATGTAATAAGTGATTTGAAATTCCGTTTATGCTTGGTGTTAATTTAGCATCATTTTAATAAATCTGAGATGAATTATTTTTGTTCAGTATTATTTCATTAGCTCCATTTTTTTTTATTTTATTTTTTTATTTATTTATTATTTATTTTTTATTTTTATTTTATTATATATATATATATAATATATATATATATATATATATATAATATATATATATATATATTTTCAGGCTCCTTTGTACTGAGTCATCTCAACAACCCTCCTCACTTCTTTAGTACCTCACCTTGCTTGCATGAGAACATGCAAAACCTCAGGCATGGGGGAGTGGTTGTTGGGACCTTTTTCAACATCGTCATTTCATTCTCTTCAGCTTCCTTCAACATATCAGATTGGCACTCATTAGCTCCAGATCTTCCAGATCATTTAGGACCCTCAACCTTACTTTGCCTCATTTTCTGACACTTCCACTACAATTTCAAAGTTCCTGTACCAGTGTGTTGTTTGTAGTTTTTCTAGTTGAACAAATTCATATGCAACATCAGTAATCGCTAGCACCTAATACAGCTTGACACTCAAAACATGATAAGCTACAAAGAGAAGCCTACAAAATCCCAATTTCAAGACTATACATTCAGGCACCTTATTAAAATTTCATCCGGTATTGGAAAGTACTCTCCTATGTTCGTCCGATACTGGAAAACAGTTTTCATTCGGTACTTAGAAATATATATATATATATATATATATATATATTATATATATATATATATATAATATATATATATAATATCTTGTGTTGTCTGGTAATGGAGGTAAGAGGTCAGTGCTTTATTTTCTGCTATTAAGATTCATATTGATCATGTGATGAATATATAATTACCGAATTACCCTCATAAAACTTTTATTACCATCAGTGGTTAAGCCCCTATCCTAAATCCTAAAGTACTCACCTTTATTCCCCTGTTTTTCTAAGAAAAAAGTCCTCTTTATGATATGATTGAATGGGATAATCAAGGGTGTGATTGGACGGATGATAATCATAATTTGAGCAAATGAATTATATGTTGAATATCTCATAATAGAGCTTCTACCTCCATGGGTTGTTTAAACAATTATTTTACCACGATTCCATAATCATAAATTGAATGATAATGATGAATGATTACCGAAATGATGACATTGTTTATCCTGTACTAATGCACTGGTCCAATCAACCATGTTTTCTCCATCGTATCTAACATGCATTTGAATGAAATTTGACATCATCAACGGAGATGATATTATAAAAAAGCTCTACATATGACTTATCGCCATCATTTTGTATGAGCTCACCTTACAATTATGGCAACAATTTGATCATTGCCATCTCCTTTCAAATTATAAATGCTCTTCTAAATGGATTTGCCATCCAGATGAGCATTATTTCTCTCTTGCATACCATTCAACCTTCATTTCACATATCCTCACTGATTCATCCAACGCTAGCTCTATCGCACTATTGTCGTAACCCAACTTTCAGTACACTGTCATTTCCGGTAGTAAACCCTCCCCGAGTTTTATCCCTAGAAACTATCTGAGACATGTTCTTAAAGCTGGAATGGGGGTAGATCAACATGAAATAGTGTTCCAGTTTTATCCAGAAACAAAGGAATCTTAGTTGTTCAAGGAAAAGCTCGAGCAAGTTGGCTGGATTATGTTTATGGAGAAGTTTGCAGGGTACCATGATGGAGTTTCTCACGCTTACACTCAAAGTTATGATGGCAAAAATGTTCAACTAGGAGGTCCTTAATTAAAGATCACATAATCTACCATAGCGAAGGCCACAAGATTACCGGCTGCAGGAGAGAAATACTTCAAAGGTGTGAGTATTAACAAAGATCTCTATCGAAAGTTCTTAAAACCTGAACATTTGAATCCTAATTGGACTAAGGGTATTCCTAGGAACTAGAACAAAGAAGAATATAGTTTCATGATTAATAGATTGCAGAGATTCTGAACATGTGAAGGAAGGTATGTAGTCACTTTTATTTATCATTTAAGACTTCTGTTACATTTTGAGGGGGGGCCCAGATAAACTTCCCGTACTTCCTTTGGATGAGTTTAAACAAGATGGTAATAGGGGTTAAATCAATTTCCAAAAAGGTTGAAACTAGTATTTACCATCATGGGTTGATAAAACTATTAGTTATTCATGAGATAAAGAAGCAAGGTAGCAATTGGAAAACATTACTCACACAACATTGTTCTCTAGCAAAAGGTTCCAAATCCATATAAGAAAACATGTCAGGGGATAATAATAAGGATCTAGACAATAAATAGGAGAGTAGTAAGAGGAAACAAAGGAATTCAAAATCTAAAGAAGCCATTTTTAACCCTACTTCACAAAAAATTGTTAATCAGTCAAACAAGGGAAAAATGGTAGAGGAGGAAGAATCTCTTGCACCAACATTAAGGCGATCATTAAAGGGTAAAAGACCTTCTCTTTATTCATCCACTCAAAGTAAAATCTTAACTAGTGAGAAGAAGAGGAACCAAGCTGATAGTGATGGAGGATAACTCATAGGTACTATTTCAGAGGTAGTTATTGATTTACCTCAAGAGGACACTCCTTAGCTAAGGGTTAAAAATATGAAAAAGCCTAAAACAAGTGAAAAGGGTGACAAAGCAAAAACTTCTGAAAAAGGGGGGGAGCATACATAGAAAGGAGAAGTCACAAAGTTCATGCCACTGACCAAAAGGAAGAAGAGGAGATTGTTTCAAGATAATATCCTCACTCCTGACAACAAATATGGTGAGTCATTAACACCTGCACGCCGAACTACCAGGAGCATGGAAAGACAAGTAATGTCCACTCATACTCCTCTTCCATAAAATCCAGTAGATGTCTTTGCTTCACCTAAAAAGGAACATGCACAAGATGAAATACTTAATGAAACAAAGGAATTAGTTACAAAAACCTTGAAAGAATTAAGAAAAGAGGTTGAAGCTAATGAAGAAATCACCAAGCATGAAACAATTGAACCTACAAGTTCTTTAACTAGGCATCAGATGACAATCAAAATTGAGAGAATTTAGAAGAAAAATGAAAAACTAAAGGAAGAAGTGAAAAAGCATAAGCTGTTGGATAGGTACATCAAGAAAGAGAATGAGAAATTAAATGAGAATAACCAAAGGTTGCAAGATGAGTACAATGAGGTCTCCACCAAGCTTAAGAAGGTTCTTCACCTCATACACTATACTAGGGTTATTAAAATGGAACTCAAAGAAGAGGCTTCAGGTGTGAATATCTTAGATCCAAACAACTGACGTTCAGGCAAGCTGTAAGAAGACTCCATTTTAAATATTTTGAGGAATGGTTCAACACTTTTTACATGAGGACGTGCAAGGAATGAGGTATAGGGGAATGTTGGGTCTCCTTTTTTATGCCTATAATACCCTATATTGTCCTCTATTTTTTACTAACTTTACCTCAAACCTATTCACCACTTGCCTATCTTCTTCAAGAACATAACTTTTAACATCCTTATGTATCTATGAGGTAATTTATATTCAAAGCATGATTTTTATGATTTCTTGTTAATAGAAATATAATAATTGGTTCTTTATATTCTCTAATGCTTTATATTGACTCAAATAGATTTTAACACCATGTTCCTGCTCATCTGGTACCAGTATTATCCATCTATTACCAATGTTGCTCGTTTGGTACCTGTGTTCCTGCTTGTCCGGTACCTGCATTCATCTAGTACCTGTGCTCATCCGGTACCTGCGTTCTTCCTGTACTGAGCCTATTCATTTGGTACCATACCCGATTTTTCAACTTCGATGGTTCAAGTGAACTACTTCCAATGAGACTAAGGGAATTGATGGTCAAAGCCTCACCCATTTTATGGAAAATCAAGATAGGCTTCATCCTCATGCACTGCGTATCATGAGGATGAAGCCCAATATGTGAAGGAAAATGATGTGTAATATTTTCATGATGATTTGATCATATATTTTAAACTTTATATGTAATGACCATTCATCTATAGGAGAAGGCTCGTAGATGATAGGTGTGAGATAGAGATACAAAGATTTAGATAGTATTGTTATGCTAGAGATTTAAACTAAGCAAATAACTTTGTAAACCTTTTCTAAAATCAATGGTATGAGCAGTAATTGATAAATCTGTTGTGTTAATAGAGTCTTTAGTTCTGTAGCTTTCTCTTAGCTTTCCTTGTTAGCTCGGCAAGGTCCCACCAAAGCCAACAAGGTAAATTTTTGTTATAATTATTGTGAATATAGCTTGGTTTGTATGTGAAGAGTGACTTAGTGTCATAATTCAATTTCAAAGCATTTGATGTGATTTTAGTTTTGTTCTATGCGAGTAATCTATTTGAGAGTGTGTGATATAAGTCTGGAGCTGTTAGTTTTTGAATAAGGATTCATTAGTTTTGTGAATGAAAATTTTATTCCTCGGGTTGTGTGTTTAATTGTTGTTTTCTATTTTGAAGAATAGGAAAAGTTAAGATAAGATATCTCACCATTCACCTTCATGTGCTGTTAAGTGGAGACTCTTTTTGTACCTAACATTTTTTTGTATAAGAATGCATAACTTTCTTCAGAACTAGTTAACTTAGGAATGATTGCTTTGCTTGATACTTGAGTGTAGTGAGTTGATTTTAGTTCACTGATTGAAACCAGTTGCTACAGGAAAACAAAGTTGATTCCATATTTTATTTCATGAGCTTGTAAATGGTAAAACTCATTACTTGAGCAAGAACCTTTAGATCACATGCTTGTTGAGATTCTATTTATGAGTTTTAATTTTTGATCTTTAAGCTATGTGAGGAGGATAGATTGAAAATTGTAGAATGGAGTATTGGTTTTGAATGCTTCTTATCTAGGTTATACTCATCAGACATAGGAACTTATCTTTTATTGACACATATAGTACATTAGTTCTACTGATTACGATTCCCAGGTTGATAATTTAATTTGTGGCGATATATAATTCATATAATTTCCACAACATGTATGATGGTACATTAATTTTAAAGTGATTGGATTAACTTTGTGCATTGATTTTAGTGTAAGGACAAAAAATTGTTGGCAATGTACATTAATTTTTGTGTTATAGTAATTCCACCTATTAATATTGGAGAGCAAGAGAGACAAGGTATGATGTTTACTGCAATAGTTCGAGCTAAATATTTAAATGGTTTACGATTTCAACTGAGAAATGTTTTGTAGCTCCTTCCTTGAGCTCGTTATAAATGACACTAGGTGACAAATTTATAGTGATTCATTTTCTCAAATGATGCTTCCTAGGTTGCTACTACTAGACTTTAAAGCTTTAATCAAAATTGTTCGATTTAGGGCTGAGCTAAAGATTAGAGATGAATTGTAACAACTCCTCGTTAAAAATACATGTAAATATAAAAATATACGATCACGGTTAGGGGACACATATTACAAGCTGAATGTTGGGCAAGAAATCCTAGTGTGGGTGTTCATTTCAGTTATTATGGCTAAGGAAATTGGAAAAGTAAATGGAAAAGGCTTTGAAAAGGTGAAAAGGTATTTTGGCACGATTATTTATGAGAATGATGGAAATTAGGCGAAAATGATGGTGAAAGGTCACAGGTTGCATGTGAGGAGGAAAATGAAGGAAAATAATGGAAAATGAAGAAAATAGAGGCCTCATTGATAATAAAAAAAGGCTTATGAGGATTAGTTGGGAAGTTTGTTAGTCAGTGTTAAGATTTTTATCTAGCCTTGGAGCAAGGAAAGGAAAAACAAGCAAAGGAAGGACAAGGAAAGGAAAGGAAATAAAATATCAAGCCATGAAGAGTTAGATCAAGTAGCTTCAACCAAAATACTTTTAGGTAACATATTGCATGTGTGATTTCCTAACTGGTTTTGACATGCATGACTTTGCATGTTGGTAAATGGTTCTATTGTTGTCGGTGGTACGGTTTTTTTGGGTTATGATAGTGGATTTCAGCTTTGCCTTGCCTTTTTCTGAATAGCCATGGTGTGATCGGATTGTTTTCTTGGTTTTGAGCTTTGGAATTTCCAGATGGTTTCGGAATATGGGGAAGAGGTGGTATCAAGAAAATTCCCAAAGGCTTAGGAATCCCTTAACTGGTTTTGATGGGATACATGGTAATGCCTGAGGGTGGAGTCTCCGTTTAGGGCCTAGTGATCCGGTGTGGATTGCGGTAAAGCCTCAGAGATTGGTGTCTCGATTTAGGGCCTAGTGATCCGGTGTGGATTGTGGTGAGCCTCAGAGACAAGGATATAGAAAATTCCTCAAGGATAGTGATGGAGTCCGGAGGCATTCCAAGCTCGGTTTGGTTTTGTGATCTCGATGCCAGTTTTGGTGAGATGACGGTTTGGTGAGAGTTGAGGTGGTTTAACCTTTGGATTCCCTTGGTTGTTTTTGGATTGGTTTATCCATGAGATCCCACATTCATGCTTGGAATATGGCACGTGGGTGACTAGATGAAAGAAATATTTAGTTCGGCCATGTCTACGGCTGGGTGATACGTGGAAGTCTCAAACCTAGTCGACTTTGCCTATGTTTAATAAAAGCTAAGATCTCTTGCTTTTGTAATTATTAATATGTGGCTTTAATAACATTTCTCTCATTGTTATTTACATGGTACAATGTTGGTTGTAAGCATGGTTATATGACTGGTTATGGCTATGGTTATTTCATGTATTTACTTATAACTGAAAGGATAATTGATGCAAGACCTATTTGATGTCAAAACAGGCAAGGGAAGAGGGTGGTGATCCTTCTTGTCAACTTCGATATGAGTTATCAATCGTTTGTGTTATCTCTTGCATTGCTTGCCTATAGATTTCATTGATGCCAAGTGTTTGACAAAATGTCAGTCTCGGTTGGGGATGGCCAGGCCTAGTCCTAGAGTCAGTTTTGATTTGTAAGTCTTGTCATTATGTAAGTTATGGATTCTAAAAGTGTCATTGAGTTTTGGGCAGTGACCTGAGCTTTGGGCCTGAAAAAGTGGCTCAAATCTTGGAGATGCAGGCACAACACTGGGCAGAAAAGTCACTAGATGCATGCATACCCATGCTGTGGGAACGTTCAGAGCCTCCTAGATCCATGCATGCCCATATCAAGGGAGAATCTGAGGGTTTAATGATTTAAAAACTCAGTGGGACCCAGGGGATGCTTACGTGAGAGGTTGGGATGGTTCTTAGGAGTCCTGTTGCTGATGTGGAAGGTTTGTATGGTGTGTTTCTATTGGTTCCACTTCCTTGAGGTAACTTAGGAGGTTGAATCATATCATGGTAACTTCTTGTCACATGTTTACCCCGGTTGGTCATTTACTTGGGTAGATGTGGGAGGAGGGTGTTACAGAGTAGTATCAGAGCATGGTTTACCCCTTAGACTGGATGGATTGTGTGTTGGTCATGCATTCATGTCAGTTGCACGCGTGTTAATCACCCTTGTGGTCATTGTGCTTGCTGAATTTGCATGGTGTTGATCATGGTTGTAGTGATGTTTCCATGTGAAGGTTGATGGTGTTGTTGTGGGATGTGTTGTTATGACTGTATGGTTGTATATGCATTTTTTATGCATGTCATTGTTTATATGTTGTTATGCATGCATTGTCATGGTTATGGTTATGCATGTATGGTATGTCAGACATGCATTGCGAGGTCATTGTATGCAATTAGGTCATCATGATTTTATACATGTACCCGGACTTATGAAGAACTTGGTATCCATTGCCATGCTTGAGGATAGAGACTATGATGTGATATTTTCGAAACGAAAAGCATTCCTTCGACACATAGCCACAGGTGAAGTAAAGAAGATAGGGATTCAAGTTCAAAATATCTATAAGATAGAGGTACAGGATTGTGTTTCTTTGAGTTAAAAAGTGGAATATATGTTGAGCCGAGATATTGCAAGATATATTGCAACAAATATCTACCAGCCTTCCCAAAGGTACACTTGAGCAAGTTGACACATGCAAGGGTTGTACTTTGGGAAAATACACCAAGTCTTCCTTTAGAGACAGAGATAGTCGAGCAAAGTTTATTCTAGAGAGATTCCATTCAGATGTGTGTGGACCATTCTCGACAACATCCATGGCCAAACACATGTATTATGTTATATTTGTTGATGAGTATTATCGTAAATGTTGGGTATTGTTTTATGCAGAAAAAGGATCAAACTTTCACAAAGTTTTGTGAGTTCAAAGCATTGGTCGAGAAAGAGTCTGGCAAGAAGGTTAAATATCTACGAAGTGATAACGATGGTGAGTATGTCTCCAATGAGTTTAAGAACTTCTATGCAACAAAAGGGATTAAACAAGAGTTGACGGCACACCATAACCCTTAATAGAATGGGGTTGTCGAGAGGAAGAACAAGAGCATAGTAGGGGTAGCAAGGGAGATGTTGCATGATCAGGGCCTACCACTACACTTGTGGGCTGAGGCATGCATCACAACGGTTTATGTTTATAATTGTAGCCCAAATTGGATACTTGAGATGAAGACACTAGAAGAGGCTCATTCCAGTAAGAGGCTAGATGTTGGTCACTTCAGGATTTTTGGGTCATCGGTTTATTACCATGTGACCAAAGATGCACGGAAGAAGCTTGAGCCAACAACAGAGTTGGGGATCTTTGTGGGGTACATAGATACACCCCACAACTATCGAGTGTACATGCTGACCAGTCGGATGATAGTGATTCATAAGGATATCAGGTTCGACGAGGAGAAGGCCATGCGAGTATCCCTTGAGAGGGAGCTTGAGCTACATGCAGATGAGGAGCTTTTAGCTCCTAAGGTTGAGGGGCCTCAGATTGATGTGGAGAAGCCACATACAGAGGTTCAAAGAGTGGAGACATCCACTCAGGCAGAGTCTTCCAGAGAGGGAATAAAGTGCACTAGAGAGGCTGACAAATTGTTGGATGATGCACGGGAGAATGTGGGAGCACCCTCTTCTCAACGCAGACAAAGGAGGTCACCAGAGAGGTACACTGGATACTTGGCACTTATGGGTGCATGTGTTGTGACAGATCCATTTTCCTTTCAGGAAAATTGTGAGCAACCGATTTGGGTTGATGCGATGGTGGAGGAGTATGACTCCATAGTTCGAAATAGTGTTTGGGATGTGGTCCCGAGACCAGTGGACAAGTGAGTTGTGAGCTCCCGTTGGCTTTACAAGGTAAAGCAAGTTGCAGATGGTAGTGTGGAGAAGCATAAGGCAAGATTTGTGGCCCATGGCGTTTCATAGGTAGAGGGGATTGAATATGATGATACCTTTGTTCTTGTTGCAAGGTACTTGTCAATATGATCTATTTTGGCATTATCAACACAGATGGGTTGGAAGATCTATCAAATGGCTGTGAAGACTGCCTTCCTCAATGGCATGATTGAGGAAGAGGTGTACATAGAGTAGCCCGAAGGTTTTGAAACCTTGGACCGTGAGTCACATGTGTGCTGACTCAAGAGAGCGTTGTATGGGCTGAGGCAAGCACCCCATGCTTGGTGCACTAGGATAGGTAGCTACTTCACTGGGTTGGGCTTCACGAAGAGTGAAGCGGATGTGAACCTGTATCACATAGTGGTGGAAGGTAAGTTGTTGATCATTGTACTTTATGTAGATGATCTTATACTGACATGTGATGAGAAGCTCATCAAATCTTGCAAGGAGGACCTTGCAAGAGAGTTTGAGATGAAGGACATGAGGCTCATGCACTACTTTCTTGGCATGGAGGTATGACAGGGAGATGGGTATTTGTTTGTATCTCAAGGAAAGTATGCCAACGAGATACTTAGGATATTCTGCATGGAGAGCAGTAAACCCATTGAGACTCCTCTAGCTGGTAACTGGAGGAAGGAGGATGCTACTTCAGGGGGAGTTGTGGAAGCTATTATTTACAGACAGCTTGTGGGTTCACTCATGTACTTGGTGAACACACAACCGAATATGTGCTATGAAATTAACCAACTTAGTCAAGCAATGGTTAGGCTTACCAAGTTGTATTGGAAGGTAGAAAATCATGTATTAAGATACCTCAAAGGAACTACTCAATTTGGGTTATGTTACAGATGGACAGAGGGAGTGAAGCTTCAAAGCTTCACCGATACAGATTGGGCGAGGAGTCCATCCGATAGGAAGAGCACATTAGGAGGGATCTTTAGTATTGGGTTAGCAACATTTTCTTGGTATAGCAGGAATCAAAGATTGGTTGCACTTAATTCGGTAGAGGCAGAGTACATGGCTTCAAGTCAAGCATCATGTGAGGCTATCTAGATGAGGAAGATCTTGGTTGGTTTGTTTGGTCAGCAAATGGATCTGACATTGATTTATTGTGATAATCAAAGTTGTATCAAACTATCTGAAAATCCTGTCTTTCATGATCGGTCCAAGCATATTGGTATCCGATATCATCATCTTAGAGATTGTGTATTGAGGTAGATCACGTTGTTAGATTGAATTCCCACTGAGGAGCAAGATGCTGACATCTTGACAAAAGACATTATCCATATGTAAATTCGAGTTTCAGAGAGACAAGATTGGGGCAGTTGATAATCCCTTTCTTGTTGGGAGGGAGTGCTGAGAAATGGCAACAAGAAATCATAGTTTAATTTGTCCTTGAATTAAATTGTGAATTAAATTCGAATTCTATTCTCATAACAACTTAAAATAGTTAAATTAAATTTATTAAACTTAATTAACTTAGGAAAATCGAGTTGGAAGTCTTTTGGAAGTCATGTATATGTTCTCCCTACTTTGTGGGAGTCCAGTATGAGTTGATCGTGAGTTGTAAAATAGAAGACTCAGTTTCATGAGTCAATTCAGTTAAATTAGTTCTCAAACTGATTGAGAGAACTGATAGTGAGTTAACAGTCAGTGGTGACACTAATGAACTCCACCAGTGCTACTCTAGTTAACTGAATATTCTCATAAGAAAATCATGCATGTTGATTCTAAGAAATACCTAGTTGAGACTAGAGTGCAGGGACAATGTGCTATTTGTTTTAGATTTTTTTGAGTTGCACTAACTGTGCATGCATTTAGGAACTGATCCTTGAGGGAGTGCGCTATTTTTAGAGTCTTTATTTCCCTTTAAATACAAGTTATTCTCCATAAGAATTACACATTGGAACAGAGACTTGGATAGCTTGTGAAGAGGCTAAGATTTGGTCTTGAGCTTGCTTATGAGTTGGAGATTGAATTTGCTAAGTGCTAGGATTTTTCTTGAGAGAACAAGCATTGTAATTTCATCTTGATTTTCTAGATTAATACAAAACAAATAGTGAGGTTTTGAGCTATCGCTTTCGCCAGATATTTATTGTGTTATGTGCATTTGATTCTCTTCCTCTATTGATTATTGTTTGCTCGATTTTTATGGGCTTCCACTGTAAAGAGTAGAAGTAGATTCTTGTCTCTTGCTTTAGCAAATTGCATTAGCTTGTGAATCTGCAGGATTTTCTACATGGTATCAAAGCAAGATTGTTTTTTGGGCCGAGAGTTTGGAGAGAAGATATCAGAATTTCGAAGAAAATTTTTTACAAACAAATTGCAGATCTGGATTCCTCGGGAAAAGATACCCAAATTCAAAAAATATATAGGTCGAATCGGAGTTCGGATGAGGGAGATATTGTTGATTTAAAATCAGCTCTCTAGAGGAGATTTCGAAGTTTTGAGTTTCTGGGGTATAGGTGAAAGTCGAATTTTCAGTACATACTTCAGGATCGATAGATGGAGTTCCATGGGTTGAGGCTTGAGTATGCCGTGGAAGGCAACTCAAATTTCATAAACTAGAGGGACAGGATGGAGGTTGTGTTAGAGGACAGTGACTTGAAGGAATTTGTTGAACAAGCAATTCCTAAGCGAGCAACTACTGATGCACAGAACTTGGTCAAGTGGAAGAAGTGTGTGGCGAAGGCAAGGTAGATAATCCTTGAGGGAGTTAGAGATCATCTTGTCTTGAGTCTCCATGGAAAGGAAACCCCGCATGATATTTGGAAAACATTGACGAACTTGTATCATAGTAGAAGTGATCAAAGGAAGTTGTCACTTAAGGATAAACTTCGTAAAATCAAGATGGACGATTCCAAATTACTTGACCAAGTTCGCTCAATGTCAAGATGAACTTGGAAGTGTTGGAATCATGGTTTTTGAGGAGGATATGGTGAGTCTTGCTCTTCTTGGACTCCCAAAGAGTTGGCATAGTTATGAGGACTCTTTCAATGGTCGAGAGAAGCTGCCAGATTGGGAACGACTATGGTCAGATTTGATGTAGGATGAGATCAGGAGGAACACCATGGATGGCTCTTCATCAAAGAATGATGATGAAGAGAATTGTGCCTTAGCGATTAACGCGAGGAAGGGTAAAGGTAAAATTTCTCGTTCCATATTATATTCATATCATGGAGGTAAGAAGAAGGACATGACAAAAGTTAAATAATTTCATTGTCACAAGATGGGTCACTTTGCTACAAATTGTCCATTGAAGAAGTCTAAGGAGAAGTCCTCAGGAGGAGCGGTGGGTGAGGCTTTGGCCTCCCAATTTGAATTGGACTTTTCCCTCATTGCATGCATGGTGTCTTTAATGTTGGGAAGTGTCTAGTAGTTAGATAGTGGAGCTTCTTTCCACATGACTGGCGACAAAGAGTTATTCAGTGAACTGGAGGAGAAATATCTCAAGATGCATATCGAGATGGGTGATGACGATAAGTATAGTGTTACTTGTGTGGGAACTATTACTTTTCAGAGGGAGCATGCGGCTCCACTCACCTTGAAGAATGTTATGTATGTAGCCGGACTGACGAGGAACTTGGTATCCATTTCCATGCTTGAGGATAGAGGCTATGATGCGATATTTTCAAAAGGAAATGCGTTCCTTATACACATAGCCACGGGTCAAGTAAAGAAGATAGGGATTGAGTTCATAATCTCTATAAGATAGAGGTATAGGATTGTGTTTCTTTGAGTTCAAAATCAGAAAAGATGTTGAGTCAAGATGTCAGCGAGTTGTTGCACAGGCAATTGGGCCACTTGCATCATGAGACTTTGAAGATATTGCAACAAATCTCTATCAGTCTTCCCAAAGGTAGGCTTGAGAAAGTTGATACATGCAAGGGTTGTACTTTGGGAAAATACACCAAAGAGATAGTCGAGCAAAGTCTATTCTAGAGAGAGTCCATTCAGATGTGTGTGGATCATTCTCGACAGAATCCACGAGAAAACACAAGTATTATGTTATATTTGTTGATGACTATTCTCGTAAATGCTAGGTATTTTTTATGCAAAAAAAGGTTCAAACTTTCACAAAGTTTTGTGAGTTGAAACCACTGGTATAGAAAGGGTCTGGCAAGAAGGTTAAAGATTTATGGAGTGATAACGGTGGTGAGTATGTCTCCAATGAGTTTAAGAAATTATGTGCAACGGAAAGGATTAAATGAGAGTTGACAGCACCCCATAAACCTCAAGAAAATGGGGTTGTTGAGAGGAAGAAAAGGAGCATAGTAGGGGCAACAAGGGCGATGTTGCATGATCAGGCCCTACCACTACACTTGTGGGCTGGGGCATGCATCACAATGGTTTATGTTTAGAATCGTAGCCCAAATTGGATACTTGAGATGAAGACACCAGAGGAGGCTCATTCTGGTAAGAGGCCAGATGTTGGTCACTTCATTATTTTTGGGTCATCGGTTTATTACCATGTGACCAAAGATGCACAGAAGAAGCTTGAGCTAACAATAGAGTTGGGGATCTTTGTGGGGTACATAGATACACCCCACAACTATCGAGTGTACATGCTGACCAGTCGGATGATAGTGATTCACAAGGATATCAGGTTCGACGAGGAGAAGGCCATGCGAGTATCCCTTGAGAGGGAGCTTGAGCTACATGCAGATGAGGAGCTTTTAGCTCCTAAGGTTGAGGGGCCTCAAATTGGTGTGGAGCAGCCACATGCAGAGGTTCAGAGAGTGGAGACATCCACTCAGGAAAAGTCTTCTAGAGAGGGAATAAATCACACTATAGAGGCTGACAGATTCTTGGATGATGCACGAGATAATGTGAGAGCACCCTCTTCTCAGCGCAGACAGAGGAGGTCACCAGAGAGGTACATTGGATACATGGCACTTATGGGTGCATGTGTTGTGATAGAGCCATCTTCCTTTCAGGAAGTAGTGCAGCAGCCGATTTGGGTTGATGCGATGGTGGAGTATGACTCCATAGTTCGAAATAGTGTTTGTGATGTGGTCCCAAGACCGAAGGACAAGTCAATTGTGACCTCCCGTTGGCTTTATAAGGTAAAGCAAGTTGCAGATGGTAGTGTGGAGAAGCAAAAGGCTAGATTTGTGGCCCGTGGATTTCACAGGTAGAGGGGATTGACTATGATGAGACCTTTGCTCCTGTTGCCAGGTACTTGTTAATCAGATATATTTTGGCACTATCAACATAGATGGGTTGGAAGATCCATCAGATGGATGTGATGACTGCCTTCCTCAATGGCATGATTGAGGAAGAGGTGTACATAGAGAAGCTCAAAGGTTTTGAAACCTTGGACCGTGAGTCGCATGTGTGCCTACTCAAGAGAGCATTGTATGGACTGAAGCAAGCACCCCATGCTTGGTACACCATAATAGATAGATACTTCACTGGGTTGGGCTTCACGAAGAGTGAAGTGGATGTGAACCTATATCACATAGTGGTGGAAGGTAAGTTGTTGATCATTGTACTTTATGTATATGATATTATACTGATAGGTGATGAGAAGCTCATAAAATCTTGCAAGGAGGACCTTGCAAGAGAGTTTGAGATGAAGGACATGGGGGTCATGCATTACTTTCTTGGCATGGAGGTATGATAGGGAGATTGTGATTTGTTTGTATATCAGGGAAAGTATGCCAACAAGATACTTAGGAGATTCCACATGGAGAGCAGTAAACCCATGGAGACTCCTCTAGTTGATAACTGGAGGAAGGAGGGTGCTACTTCAGGGGAAGTAGTGGAAGCTATTGTTTATAGGTAGCTTATGGGTTCACTCATGTACTTGGTGAACACACGATTGGATATGTGCTATGTAGTTAACCAACTTAGTCAAGGGATGGTTAGGCCTACCAAGCTGTATTGGAAGGTGACAAAGCATGTATTGAGATACCTCAGAGGCACTACTCATTTTGGGTTATGGTACAAGCAAATAGAGGGAGTGAAGCTTCAAGGCTTCACCGATGCAGATTGGGCAGGGAGGCCATCTGACAGGAAGATCACATCAGGAGGGATATTTAGTATTGGGATAACGATAGTTTCTTGGTATATCAGGAAACAAAGATCGATTGCACTCAATTCAGAAGAGGCAGAGTACATGGCTATAAGTTAGGCAGCATGTGAGGATATCTAGATGAGGAAGATCATGGTTGGTTTGTTTGGTCAGTGGATGGATCCCACAGTGATTTATTGTGATAATCAAAGTTTTATCAAACTCTCTGAAAATCCAGTATTTCATGATCAGTCCAAGCATATTGATATATAGTATCATCATCTCAGAGATTGTGTATTGAGGTGGATCATGTTGTTAGATTACATTCCCACGGAGGAGCAAGATGCTAACATCTTGAAAAAGGCATTGTCAAGATTTAAATTCGAGTTTCAAAGAGACAAGATCGGGGTAGTTGATAATCCCTTTCTTTTTTGAGAGGGAGTCTTGAGAAATGGCAACAAGAAATTCTAGTTTAATTTTTCCTTGAATTAAATTGTGAATTAAATTAGAATTCTATTCTCATAGAAACTTAAAATAGTTAAATTAAGTTTATTAAACTTACTTAACTTAGGAAATTCGAGTTGGAAGTCTTTTGGAAGTCATGTATATGTTCTCCCTACTTTGTGGGAGTCTAGTATGGGTTAATTGTGAGTCGTAAAAAAAGGCTCAGTTTCATGAGTTAGTTCAGTTAAATTAATTCTCAAATTGATTAAGAGAACTAATAGTGAGTTTTTTTTTCTAAGTTAGGCTAATTCTATTACTGAAAAAATATTGTACGCTGAGGCTTTAGCTTGTGCATATCCAAGCCTGAGTGTTGGGCATAAACAACATAAACATAATTTGGACTACCCATAATGGGAAACCGGTCTGAATCAAAAAACGGTTGCCAAAATTAACTTGTTGCCCACGCAGGGGAAACCAACAATTGCGCACAATTTTTTATCAGTTTTCCATGGAGAAACAAAAACCAACCAAGTAACCAAATACCAGCAGTTTTTCCGAAAACCCCGTAAAGGAAACCAGAAATCAAAATTCCCAAAACCTAAGAATAGCAGACACGTGGCAGGCTGTGTGGCAGACATGTGGCAGGCAGTGTGGCTGATTAGGTGCGAGGTGGAGATGACGGGTGTTCCTCCACGATGAAGCATCTGTAATCCTCCATGTCGACACCTGCCTACTTTGAAACCTCCATGTTGTCTGCTTGCTGCGCTAGTTGTTCCTACTAGATAAAACAATGGTAAGGATCCACGTCTTTGTCTTCATGCTCGTCCTAGTCCATCTCCTTCCCCGTTTGTCCTGTCTCCTTCCCCGTTTGTCGCATCCCTGCGTTGTGAGTTCTCTTCTAAACCATGGCTGGTTCTGCTTTGGTGTGGCCACCACCTTCAGTGGCCTGCTCCTCAATTGTTCTGGAATGGTGTCCACCCTCAATCGCTTGCTCCGTCTCGTGAAAGGTTATGGAGATGGTGGCAATGATGATGGGCTTGTTCATGGATGAACGAAAGGTGAATTGGGCGGAATGGAAATGTGGTTGTGGATTGGAAGGAATGCCCTTGGGAGACGATGCAGGATTGGAAGGAATGCCACTGGGAGGCGAAGCAGGGGACGTCGAATGGAGTCAGTGAGGTTGAGAGCGGCCTCTTCCACTACGAGTGTTTGGGTAGCACCCAGTAGTCTGCTGGGCCAAAGAGGAAGTGGAATCAGAGACCGGAGAATGAGGGGGATGAGTCAAGATTCCTCTGCTTCTGCCCCTGCGACTATGCATTCGATGTCGCGTTCTCGGCATGTTGACACCAGAAGTTGATAATTTCTTCCGGGATTAGGCTCAGAGTGATGCGAGGGCTCAGTAGAATTAACGAGTAGCTCAGAGGAGGGACTAGCTGCAGAGGCCAAGTGGAAGACGAAATGGAAAGCCAGGCTTTGAGTGAAGTGAGTTCCTGGGCCTAAATCAATGTAGCAGAGGAGGTTGCAGCGCCTCCCTGTGGTGGTGTGAGAACTGGGTGCTGCAGTTGCCTGAGGGCAGAGACATTGCAGAGGTAGAGGATAATGGATAGGTGCGGTGGTATGCTTATCACCAGAGGTCATCCTTGCATGGAGCCGAGGTGGGTAGTTGCAGACTGGTTAGAGACGGTGCCCCCTTAAATGCCATTTATGGCTGGTGTTAATGCCCTTTTTAGAGTGATGTGCCATATTACGGAGGGCCATGTGGTTTGGCCACATGCCATCCCATTCTACCGCCACCTTACTGTCTTTGTTGGGCACCCGCATCCGGGAGATGTGTTTCCTTGTGCACCAGGTCAGTGCAGGCTTGTAATTGAGCTTGGTCATGTAGAATATTGATTGTTCCAGATTGTAGGACATGATCATGTTCAACTCCTATGTTTTCCAAAAGATCAGCCACCTTGTTGTTTTCTCTTTTGATGTGAATGAAGGTGGTAGCTCGTCTATTTTTCATCCATTGGTTTATTAGTTCGAGCTGAGCTGCTAGTCTCCAGCTGGTAGCGACTCTCGAAGCTGTGGTTCCTAGTTATATTTGGGTAACCATGTGTATCATAATTTGGGAGTCCCCTTCTATTATAATAGGATGAAAATTGTGTTGATGCGCTAGGTTCATACCTTGCCACAATCCTTCCAGTTCTGCAGATTTATTCGTGTCCCATCTAATTGAACCAAAGTATATTAGTAGAGGTCGGCCTTCTTGATCTCTGAATATTCCACCATGTCTTGCTTTGCCTGGGTTGCCTTTTGAGGCCCCATCAAAATTTAGTTTGGTCACATTTGTTGGAGGGGAGTTCCAATGTGATGGCTGCTTGTTGATAATGCTTGCTTTGTTGGGATCAATTTGAACCTGTGGGAGCTTTAATTTCCAGTTGTCCCATAAGCTCTGTTCTTGTGCCTGAGTGGGAAAGTCCTTAACACTCCACTGTTGGAGAGCGAGGGTTTCTTGAATATTCTGGCATAAATTGGTTCAAATGATCTCTAAAGTAGTGCTTTGATTTTTGAAAATTCTTTTGTTTCTTTCCTTCCAAATTGTCCAGAAAAGGAAGCCCGAGAGAATTGTCCATAGCTTATTTAAAAGTTTTCTTTTATATGGTGCAGGGGTCCAATTGCGGATGGTACCTTTAATATCCCCTAAGATTCTGCAAGGTCGCTGACATTTGAAGGTGAGTTTTTAACATAATTGATTAGCCATGTGGCAGGAGTCTATGAGATGTTGAATAGTTTCTCCTTGTTTTTGACAATTAGGACAACAAGAGGGTCCCTGGAATCCTCTTTTAATTAAATATCCCCAGTGATAATTTTCTGATGATAGAGCAACCAAGTGAAGGTAGAGATTTTGGGCCATATTCCTATATTGAGACGAGTCCAAGCAGGATTTATTGGTTCATGTGTTTGGAGCATCAGTTTATATGCTTCGTTTGTTGTGTGAGTTCCCCTTAGAGTGTATCCCCATCTCAGAACATCTTTTACAGTGTTGCATCTGATTTTCCTGCTGGTGAGTTCCTTGTGTAGATCTGAGTAATAGTCTTCAGTTTCATGATGTATTATCTGTTCAATAGGTTGCCATTGCTTGAAGCCTTGATTGGTACTTTGAGTCCAGTACTGTGATACATGGTCAGTTTGGTTGAGTTTATTTCCATCATGATTTGGAGGGGGAAGGATTTCTGCAATTTTTGGCCTCTGTTGCCACGAATCCACCCAAAAACGCGCAGTTCGACCATCGTGTATCTCCTAGAAGATGTGATTTTGTATTAGCTCTATATGTTGTTTTGCTACATTCCAGATTAGAGATCATGTGTCTGTAGTGGTGATTCTAATAAGCTCTTCCTACAGATGATTGTTCGCATATTTTGCAATCCATATTTGGGCCCATGGCTTCTGTGGGCTTGAAACCCATTGCCACCATATTCGTGCTCCCATCAATGCGTTATTGTGTTGCAGGTCTCACAATCCTAGACCCCCCTACTTTTTTGGTGTGCAAACAGTGACCCATTTTACTAGCACCCATTTACGGTTTTGCCCTGTGGAGCCCCATAAAAAGTTGCATTGCAAATCTTTGATCTTTTTGAGTGCCCATTTCGGTGTTGCAAGAACTGAGAAGAGATAGAGAGGCATGGATTGTAAAACCGCCTTTATCAGAATAAGCCTGCTTGCCATGTTGAGAGTTATGTAGTTCTAGGACGATAAGCGGCTTTCGATTTTCTCAATGAGTTGTTTCCAGGAGGCATGCATTAAGGCCGAATGTATCAGTGGAGCACCCAAATATTTAGATGGAAGTTTAGCTTGTGAGAATCCTACGATTGGCAATTATTCTTTGGGTGGTAGGAGGAGTGTGGATTTTTTTTTGTTTGAGATTTAGCAGTATTAATGGTGGTTCCTGAGGTCATGGAAAAGGTGTCTAGCAGAGCTTTGGAAGCATGGGCTTCACTGACAGAAGGATGTCCGAACAACATATTGTCATCAACAAATTATTGATGAGTTATAACAGAGGTTCCATGGGTAGAGATGCCTCTGAGGTCATGAGATTGAACACCATTCTTTATAAGGCGATCTAGACCTTCTGCCATAATAATAAAGAGGAAGGAGGATAAAGGGTCACCTTGACGAATTCCTCTGGATGGGAAGTAGGGTTTGGAGGGGATTCTGTTAACTAGGATGGAACAAAAGGGGGATGATATGAGATTCATAATCCATCTAACCCAGGTCGGGCTGAAGCCAAAGGTAGTAAGCAATTGTTTTATATAAGTCCAACTTAGTTTGTCGAAAGCTTTAGAAAGATCAATTTTTAGAAGCATACCTGCCTGCTTGTTTCTCTTCAAGGAATGAATAATTTCATGAGTCAATATGATGCCATCCAAGATTTGACGTCCTTCAACATAGCCAGATTATTCTAGCGAAATGAGAAGAGGGAGAAGCGGTTTGAGGCGATTGGCAATGACTTTCGAAATGATTTTGTATATGACATTGCACAGAGCGATGGGCCTGAAATTCTCCAGAGTACTCGGCTAATCTTCTTTGGGAATGAGAGCTATGAATGTTGCATTGAGAGAAGGAAGTAGCCAATTCATAGCTCGTGATTCTTCTACCACTTTCCAAACTTCCTCTTTGATTAAATCCCAAAAGTGATGGTAGAAGTTAGAGGTCAAGCCATCAGGTCCAGGAGCCTTCCCATCTTTCAGTTGAGCTGAAGCAGATTCTACTTCCATCATAGTGACCAGTCGCAGCAAGAGCTGATTGTGCTCTTCTGTTATAATTTTTGGAATATGCTGGAGTATTTCGTTTATTGCAGGTTGTCTATCTGTAGGCTACTCTTGATGTACTGTTTTGAAGTGATTAGTGAGCTCTCTCTCAATATATTCATGTTTCTCCATTCACTCTCCCTGTGGATTTTGAATATATGTAATGGTGTTATTCATTCTTCTTTAGATAGTTGTGCAGTGAAAGAATTTGGTGTTTCTTTCCCCTTCTTTTAGCCATCTAATTCTTGACTTTTGTTTCTAGAGAATTTCCTCTTGTTTCCTTCTTTCTTCTAACTGCGTGAGAAGAGCTTGTTCTTGACTTGCTAAATTCTCGGTTCTGCCTCCTGTAATGATCTTCTACTGTAGCTCTATCATACTTTGCTCGAGCACTTTTTGACCTTGAAAAATATTACCGAATGTGGTGTGATTCTAGTGCTTGATTTGCCTTTTGATATGCTTCAACCTCTGTTGGAATTTATACATAGTTGAGCCGCTAGAGGGAATAAAGCTCTCCCAAGTTGATTTGACTAAATTTTTGAAATCAGGGTGAGTGAGCCAAAAAGTTTCAAATCTAAATGGTTTCGTGTTTGAGTTTCCAGGACCCGTCCATTGCAGGGAAATGGGCCAGTGATCTGAGCCTGCAATGGGTATTATTGAGGTGGTAATATCACCTCCTAGATGTACTGAGCTATCTGAGATGAGCAATCTGTCCAACCTGGATGTGATTTGTTGAGATCTTGACCTTTTATTATTCCATGTGAAAAGACCATTATCAAATGGTAAATCAATTAGCCAATTATTTTGAATGTATTCTTTGAAGCTACTGCTTTCACTGTCCAACTTCCTTCTGCCTTGTTTTTTTTCCTCCAGCCGCGTGATCATATTGAAGTCACCGCCTGTGATCCAGAGTGGATGTGTTCTTGTGGAATTGAGAGTTTCCAACGATTTTAGCAACGCATTCTTTTACGTAAAATCTTGAGGGAAGTATACATTTTTCAAGTGACCATGTATATTGGTTCCGATGATGTGAAAAGTGGCTTCGATAAAATGATGAGATGCTTGAAAGTTTGTAAGGGAGATTTGTTTCATGTTCCAAGCTATAGCAAGCCCCCCTAAAGCTCCCATTGCATCTACCGTCAGTTTGGCATCCTGACCAGGCTTTGGATAGAATGGAAGCTAATGTGCTAGTATTACATTTTGTTTCCTGCATGAAGAAAATATGTGGTTTTTCATGTTGTATCATGTTCTTTATCATCCTTTATTTCCCGGGACTGTTAAGTCCTCGAACATTCCATGAAATGAGCTTCATGGTTGACTAGTAGGTAAAGATATGTAGTATTTAGTCAACTTGGAGCACCTACCGGACTCCACTAGCATTTCCCCAATGAGGATGGTACATTGTAAATCTGTCTTTCTGCCTCTTTTCTTCCCATCTTTGGTGATGTGTTTCCCATCCCAGCTGCTTCCTTGTTGTATGCCCAGGGTGTTATGCTGGTGCACTCTTGAGAGTACCACTTCTAGATTTTCAAGCTGCCTATCTAGTATTTTATCGAACTCTTTCTTTTTGCACACTTGTTCTAGAATGAAAACGTCTAGGTCTCCTAGATCAAAGCTTTCAGGTTCTTCTTCCATGTGACTTTGTTGACTCCTCTCATCCATGTGGTGGTTTGTTTTGAGTGGGTATGTCAGCAAGTTGTCAATGTCCATTCCTTTTGCAGACCATAGGGATTTGTTGTAATCTTGAAGGGGGATAGGTTGAGAGGTTGTTGGTTGCGGATCTGAGTTGGTCGCCAAGGATGATTGACTAGCATCATTAGGAGTAGGTACAACAAAAGGTTTGGTGGATGGCGCAAAAGTTGTCTTAACTATATTGGAAGGATCTGATTCTGGCATATCTAGGTTTGACAGAAGGTCAAAACTGTTGCTGGAGGATGGTGCATAGGAGGATGGTATTGCATTTTTTGGTGTTGTAGGGGGTTTTTTTTGTTACGCTTCTTTCTATTAGCAACTTTGGTAAACCCTTCAACATCACATTTTCCCACATGGTCTGTAGATTTAGGAGAGGCATTTAGAGGACAATCACGGAATAAATGTCCATGGGCGTGGCATTTCCTACATCTAAAGGGCACATGTTCATAATCTATGGGTTGAATCCATTCAAATTCATCGTGAAGGAGACTTACCGAATCCGTAAGTGCCTTTCCTAGTTTCATATAAACGTAGATGCGAGCATATGAGGTGTACCGGCGAAGCTTTGTTTCCTCTGCAATCTTTATGAATTCTCCTAGCCCGTTGCCAATAACTTTGAGTGATTCTTCATCCCAGTATTCCAGAGGTAAGAAATACATGTGAATCCAAACTGGTGCCCAGCTGAAGTCTTCCTTGTCTGGATTGAATATTTCTATCCAATCTCGTAGATATAGACCCGCAGCATTGAAGAAATAGGGTCCTCCATCTAGAATGTTATTTCTATCTTCAATGCACTTGAAGATGGCTGTAAAAAACCTTTGGGGCCTAGTTGTAGGGTAACATGTCCCTTGGCCTTCCACTTTGAGGTTATCCATCCTTGCAGAGCTTTTTCGGTAGGCCAATGGACATGTTACCTATCAGTGCATGGTCTTTCATATATTGTATTTGTGCATTGATTCTATGACTGGGTAGATCAATCTTGGGTCGTTCCGCTGCAATGGGCTCTCAAGTGGAAGACGTTGCCTTCTTTGGTTCTTTAGGTGTTGCACGGTTGTTCTCTTTTCATTGTTCAGATCTGCCGTTTCGTTCTTCTCTTGCTGTTGTGCAGGTTGTACCGATGGCTATTCTGCTCTTCTAGTTGAGGGTTGTTCATTTTCGTCCCCATGAGGCCGATTTCCATTGTTGCGGCTTGTAGGGGGAGGCTCTGTGGCCTCCCCCATCTGAATGTTCATTGGTTGTTTCTACCAGTTCAGCCAGACCCGCACTGGCATTGGTATTGCTTGATTCTGAGAGTCTGCTTTCTCTGTTGCTACGCTGTGGAAGGGTTTGTCAGAAACCCTAGTTCGCCATTTTCCTTACCTCCACATCTTTGAACTTATATTTTTTGTCAAATTTGCATGAGGTCTAGTACTAATAGTGAGTTAACAATCAATGGTGACACTAATGAAATCCACCAGTGCTACTCTAGTTAACTGAATATTTACTCATCAGAAACCCATGCATGCCAATTATGAGAAAGACCCATTTCAGACTAGTGTGCAAGAACAATGTGCTATTTGTTTTAAATTTTTCTGAGTTGCACTGACATTGCATGCATTCAGGAACTGATCCTTGAGGGATTACGTTATTCTTAGGGGCTTTATTTCCCTTTAAATACAAGCTATTCTCCATAGGAATTATGCATTGGAATAGAGACTTGAAGAGCTTGTGAAGAGGTTAAGATTTGGCCTTGAGCTTGCTTATGAGTTGGAGACTAAATTTGCTGTGTGTTGGGATTGTTCTTGAGAGAATAAGCATTGTAATCTCGTCTTGATTTTCTGGATTAATATAAAACAAATAGTGGGTTTTTGAGTTTTGGCTTTCCCCGGATGGTTATTGTGTTATGTGCCTTTGATTCTCTTCCTCTATTGATTATTCTTTGCTCGATGCTTATGGGCTTCTGTTGTAAAGAGTAGAAGTAGATTCTTGTCTCTTGCTTTAGCAAATTGCATTAGCTTGTGAATCTATAAGATTTTCTACATGTCATACTAATCTAGATTGATCGTATATGTCTGATTGTTATGCATGAATGACAAATGTTTATGAGCTTATGATGTTAACATGTTAGTTAGTTATTGTTATAGATATCATGACCTTATTTATGTTTGAGTTGATATGTCGTGAAGTTATATCATGCTAATCTGGATTGGTTGTGCAAACAAGATAGCCTCCCCTAAGATACATTTAGGTATGAGCTTGCTTATGCCGTCTACTTTGTGCTTCAATGTTTGATTATGCCGTCTATTTAGTGTTTGAGTGTTTGGTGTCTATTATGTTGTCTAGTTGATTTATATAACATGATACATTTATAATTTGTTGAATGTTTGATTTGTTGCATGATATGAGTATGAGTCTATAGGATTGCATGAAGGAATGATCTTGCTTTACGATGGTTGTACTAACACATATGTATTGAGACAACTGATATATACTTGAGTGTAAGTAGGTGATAGTTGTAGCATTATGTCTAATGACTATGAGTTTACTATGGATTATGACATGATTGTTAGTCTTGGTAAAGGTTGATTTCAAATTAATAGATATGTTGTCTTGATCTTTGGAACATGTGGTTGACATGTGTGAGCAGTTGCAGGGAAACATCCTTGGCATTAGTGTGACAAGGTAAGATAACTGGTATAATATATTTGTTTATACATTGACAGTTATGTGTTTATGGCAATATGATGCAGGGAATTGCGTGGAAATGAAACTGCCATGAGATTTTGAAGAAGGCTCGGGTTGAGCTTTCCTTCGGAACCATGGCAATTGATCCATGGTGTTTATTGTTAGTCTTGTTATTTTGGTCTTTTGTGATTTGTTAAGTTTGATTTGTGGTTTTGTTTATGTCCAGTGCAAGGCCTTTCCACTTTGTTTGCAGAGTTGTATTGTTATTGATTTTCATGGATTTCTTCTTGTTTGTTTATTGCCTTGCCTTTTATGTTTTGAGTCTTGGGAATTGGTTGGGAAAGAGGAAAGTTAATGGAGTTCAGGGAGAGTTGTGTGGTACCCAACATGTGATGTAAGGCCTAGATGAAGCTCAGTGCATGTATAAGGGTAGTTGAATGCAATCATATAACAACTAGTTGGATTGGTTGGGACCTTTGGTGTAAATGGATGATGTCGGGACAATCACAAGAAAAGTAATCAGGAAAGGTAAAGTAAATAGATTTGAGGCATCATATGCTTTATCTATGTTGAGAACCATTGTTATCGATGTTGTACATGCGTTGCATGGATAAAGTATTTTCCCTTAACCTTGACCTTATGATATCTCGTAATTATGTCGTGATCATGATTTTGCTGATGTCTATATATGTATACATGTATGCATGTATGTATGTATTGTAATATAGGGTCTTCATGGATCATGGCCATTTTTATGCTAATGTTTATATGTATATATGCATGTATGTATGTCGTTGTCTAACATGATAATGATTGGTTAATGCTGATATTTATATGTATATATATGTATGTATGTAAGTTTCTATTTGACAGGATTGTTAGGAATCATTCTTGTGAAGGAGTGATTTCTTACGCAGGTGATTGACATGAAGAGGTCCCTGGTTCATGAGGAATCAAGTGGGAAGAGTAGTCATGACAAATATATGAGGTCAGTATCATGTGGATATGAATTGACATTATATGCTTGTATTATGTCTACATTTATGTTATGACAGGTAACTCCGAGGGATACATCGATTAAATGAAAGTAGTGAGATTTGTGGCATGTTAGGATAAGCATGGGTGATAGAGAGACACTAGAATCAAGGTTTTTGGGTAGAGATAGTGTGGTTTTGGATGTGTGGCACTATTGTTGTGCATATGTCGTATATGTTGTACATGTAGCATCTGTGATGTTGTGTGCATGCGTTGTTGTGTATATATAGTGAGTGTACATGTTGTTTATGCAATGTTATGTACATGGTGGTGTAGATAATGTTGTGCCAATATTGCATATGTAGTATTCGGTATAGATGGTGTTATGTACACCTTTGGATATGTAGTGTTGTGTACATATTGTATTGTGCGCATGATGGATATGTAATGTTGTGTGGATATGGTGTTGTGCACATGTTGGATATGCAGTGTTGTGTACATAGGGTGCTATGTACATATGGTGTTGTGTGCACATTGTATATGCAGTGTTATGTACATATGCTGTTGTGTGCATGATTGTACAGGTGGTGTTGTGAGCATGTGGTGTCATGTACATGTTGTGCATATTGTGTTGTGTCCACATGGTGTTGTTTACATGACGTCCATATGGTGTTGTGTACATGTGTCATCGTGTACATGTCGTGCATGTGGTGTTGTGTATGTCTGGCATTGTGTACACGTTGTACAGGTGGTACAATGTACATGTGGCATTGTGTACACATTGTGCAGGTGGTGTCGTGTACATGTGATGTTGTGTATACGTTGTGCAAGTGGTGTTGTGTACATGTACATGTGGTATTGGTGTACATACGGTATTATGTGCATGTCGTACATGTTGTTGTGTATAGGTGGCGTTGTGTACATGTACATGTGGTACTGGTGTACATACAATATTATGTGCATGGCATACATGTTGTGTTGTGTACATGTGGTACTATGCATGTGCATTATGTAGTCGTGGTATCGTGACATGTGTATTCATTGTGTTGTACTCTATGTGCGTAAATGTATTGTGGTGCATATCTGGTGTAGGTGTATGTATTGTGTTGTGGTGTACATCGGATGTAGGAGTATGTATCGTGTTGTGTTGTACACTAGTTTTAAGTGTATGTGTGGTATGTCAGGTGTAGGTGCATGTATTGCATGGTGTTGTATGTTGTGTGTGGTTGTATGTGTGTTATGCACACTATGTGTATGTGCACATGGTCCAGGAGAAGGCATTGGGTGTTTGTTCGGTGTGGCAACTGATCCGATGTGCATATGGAGTAAGGACAAAGGTAGAAGCTAAGGATCGATTAAAGGATAAGTATCAGTATTTTATTTCAGTTTTATTATGCATGTGATTTATGATTTTCGTCTATGATGATTACATGTGATCTATGATTCTGGTTTATGATGATTACATGTGATTTATGATTTTGATATATGATGGTTATGTTTTGAGCTAATCTGATATGTTTATACATGATGATTTGGTCAAAGATGGTGTACCTTGTTGACGGGCCACCAATGAGGTATGATTTTAATTTATTTTAATTTATTTGAATCTAATGGAAATTATGTGCTTAGGATAGGAAATTGACTCAAGAATTAGCACCAACAGTGAAAGAAATTGGAACATGTAGCAGTATGGTGGTAAAGTATTCAAGAGCAGGGCCATTGTGGGAAATTGGTATCCAATAGTGTCCATTGATTTACATGAGCATGCTATGACTGGTATGATGGTTTTGAGGCAAGGATATGCCTTGGTTGTTGACCTTCCAATGCAAGGAAACCTTGCCAAGGGATGGATCGCCTAGGATAGGGGATGCCAGGGAACTTGGAAGGTGAGTGACTGCACAGAAGGGGGTGACTGGATTTCCTGAGGGAAGTGTAGCAGAGAAGGGAAGGTCAAGGATGCATTTTTTTGGTCATTAGCATTACCAAATGGAATTAGATGCACATTGGGAGTCCGCCCTGGAACAATGAGTCAATAAATGTTCACTGAGAGGACAAGTGGCGCAGGACTATAGCACTAAACATTGGATGCAGATTTGACCTTGCAGTGGATTCTGGACTTCCTGGGAAGGAGGTGAATCCTGGTATTACTTTGAGGGTAGAGGAGCGAGCCTCTGGATTCCCTTATTGCGAATGTAGGCATCATATCCTTTTATTTGTTGGTTGAGAAAATGTGCATATGTGTATATGTGTGTATTATTATATATAATGTATCAAGTTGGTTTATAAAGCTCCATAGACAGTATGGCTATTTGTTGGTTGAAGCAAATTTGTAAAAGTATATGTGGTTATTATTGTAAATACCCCAATAGTTGTGTTATAAAGCTCTAGTAAACGATATGTTTGTCATGTTTTAGTAGTGATCATTGTAAATACTACAACAAGCTAAGTTATAAAGCTCCATGGGCAGTATGTTTTCTTTTCAGCGGTTTTGCTGAGGTTTTGGTGTGGTTTAACACCGAGGATGGTGTTCCCCAAGGGGTGGGGGTGTTTGTAACAATCCCTAGTTAGAAATCCATATAAATATAAAAATATAAGACCATGGTTAAGGGACACGTATTCCAAGCTGAATGTTGGACAAGACATCTTAGTGTGGGTGTTCATTCTAGTTATTATGGCAAAGGAAATTGGCAAAGGCAATGGAAAAGGATTTGAAAAGGTATTTTGGCACAATTATTTATGAGAATAATGGAAATTAGGAGAAAAGGAAGGTGAAAGGTCACAGTTTGCATGAGAGGAGGAAAACTAAGGAAAATAATGGAAAATGAAGAAAATAGAGGCCTCTTTGATAAAAAAGGCTTATGAAGATCAGTTGGCAATTTTTTTAGTCAGTGTTAAGATTTTTATCTATCCTTGGAGCAAGGAAAGGAAAAGAAAACAAAGGAAGAACAACGAAAGGAAAGGAAAGAAAAGATCAAGCCAGGAATAATAGGATCAAGCAGCTTCAACAAGAATACTTGCAGGTAACATATTGCATGTGTGATTTCCTAGTTGGTTTTGACATGCGTGTATTTGCATGTTGGTATATGGTTCTCTTGATGTCGGTGACATGGTTTTGTTAGGTTAACAGTGGTTTTCAACTTTGTCTTTCCTTTTTCCGCATAAAAATGGTGTGATGGGATTGTTTTCTCGGTTTTGATCTTTGGAATTGTCGGATGGTTTCGAAATCTGGGGTGGAGGTGGTCCAAGGAAAATTCCCAAAGACCTAGGAATCCCTTGACTGGTTTTGGCAGGATACACGTCTCGGTTTAGGGTCTAATGATCTGGTGTGGATTGCAATAAAGCCTGAGAGACATGTGTCTCGGTTTAGGGCCTAGTGATTTGGTGTGGATTGCAGTAAAGCCTGAGAGACAAGGATATGTAAAATTCCTCAAGGATATTGATGGAGTCATTCCAAGCTCGGTTTGGTTTTGTGATATCAATGCCAGTTTTGGTGAGATGATGGTTTGGTGAGGGTAGAGGTGGTTTAACCTCTGGATTCCCTTGGTTGTTTTTTGATTGATTTATCCATGAGATCCTACATTCATGCTTCGAATATGGCACAGGGGTGACTTATTAAAAGAAAGATTTGGTTCAGCCATGTATATGGTCGGGTGGTACGTGGAAGTCTCGAACCTGGTCGGATTTACCTATGTTTAATAAAATTTAAGTTCTCTTTCTTTTGCACTTATTAATATGTAGCTTTAAGGGCAGTTTTCTCATTGTTATTCACATGGTACAATGCTGATTGTAAGCATGGTTATATGACTGGTTATGGTTATGGTTATTTCATGTATTTACTTGTATCTGAAAGGATAATTGATGCATGATCTAATTGATGTCAAAACAATCAAGGGAAGATGGTGGTGATCTTTATTTTCAAGTTCCATATTAGTTATCAGCCGTTTGTGCTCTGTCTTGTATTCATTTCCTGTAGATTGCATTGATGCCAAGTGTTTGACAAAATGTCAGTCTTTGTTGGGGATGGTCAAGCCTGGTCTTGGAGTCAGTTTTAATTTGTAAGTCTTGTGATTATGTGAGTTATGGATTCTGAAAGTGTCATTGAGTTCTGGGCAATGACCTAGGCTCTGGCCCTAAAAAAGTGTCTCAAATCTCGGACACGCAGGCACAACACTCAGCAAAAAAGTCCTTGGACGCATGCATACCCATGTTGTGGGAGCGTCCAAATCCTCCTAGATGCATGCATGCACATATCAAAGGAGCGTCTGGGGGTTTAATGGTCTAAAAACTCAGTGGGACCTAGGGGCTAGTTACCTGAGAGTTTGGGATGGTTCCTGGGAGTCATATTGATGATGTGGAAGGTATGTATGGCGTGTTTCCGTCGGTTCATCTTCCTTAAGGTGACTTAGGAGGTCGAATCGTATCATAGTAACTTCTTGTCACATGTTTACCCCAGTTGGTCGATTACTTGGGTAGATGTGCGAGGAGGGTGTCAGAAGAATGCTTTGACGTGATAGTAGGAGACCTTGTAGACCCAGTAGAAGGAGGTCTGTGTTATCAATTGTATACGGAATATTTCTATGAGCTCATCCAAAAGCCAAATATGAGCCACATAGGAGTTTTCATCACTCAGGTATAATCCACGTTAAAATTTCTCAAATTATAATAGAAGTTATTTCTTAACATTCTTATTTCGTTGTGTCACACAACCAAGTAGTAAGATAAAGAATAAAATTAATAATAATAATCCATGCTTCTAACAAAACTGGAGTTCTAGGCACTATATAAACAATAAATCCTGAAGTTGTTTGGCATATTTTTTATTACATCTAATCAACTAATTGCAAACAAGTTTAGTTCAATTCTTGAGCTTCATATATTTTTTTATTGATTTAGTTTAAAGTTCTTAAAAATATCAAGTTAGAGGAGCAGTCTATCTCTTTATTGATATATCAAAGTTTGCATTAACAAAAATGAAAATCCATGCAGTCCGAAGACTAAAGTCACTTCTAGAAATCATCCTGGTCAGGCCCATAGTATCATAGAAGGCAAGTTCTATTAGATTTCGACATATCTATTGCAGAGTAACTTCTTTATTTCTGGAGGTTCATGAACTCCCTTTACGTCCTTCTCATGCAATAGAATCAAAATATGTCCAATATTTTGCTATAGATTTCTCAAAAATAATCATGACCAATATATTTACTGAAATGAAAATGGGTTGTGCACTATTGACCTCGCATCCACGCATGTCACTTTTGGGTATAAAACACAAATTAAAGTTGTGGAAATCAATCTTGGGGGGGAAACTAGAGTGAATTGACAACTTGTAATAGTAGTCTTTGACCATAAATCAACAACCAAGATATTATGTTCTCTAGATTGATGGGTGGCAGGACCGTTAGGCCTATCTAAGTTTAACAAGAAGGGGGTGTCACATAGCTATATTGTAAAACCACCAGTACATATGACTAACATACTAGATTGAGTGTGAGGGGTACCCCCTATCATTTATGAAACTACTATATGTGGTGTCATCATGGGGGCTTCACTCAATGGACCTCTGACATATCATGCACATTCATGGTGTACTAAACGATACCCTTAATTTGAGTACATATTCGGAAATACTTCTAAAAATCACATTATTTAACCCCCTATCAATACAAACCCAATACACCTTCCCAATTTTAAAAACCCTTACTTTCACTAGATATTGTAGGTATCCATTTTTTCATTAACTTTTTTTATAACCCTTTATATTTTTTATTAACTTTGAGTTCCATTTTTTATACCTACCAATATAAAAACTCTTTACCCCTTATTATATGCTCAATATATTATTTCATTATTTCCTCAATATATATTCCCTAATATGAACACGTGTGGTATTGTATTGCTACCCTAGTGAAACCCCCATGGGTATCACACAAATGTTTTTGGTTTCCACAAAACTATCCACAGTTTTCGACGTATGCATGATCACAGTTGGATCCCCGTGCACTGCGTCCAAAAGATACACTTGAACAAAAGTAACAAGAGCAATGACATCACCACCACATGGTTCTTGTTTATAAAAGTTTGGTGGCGTATACAATTTAGTATATAAATTGTTTTAAAATTTATTTTATATAATAATACATCTAATTTTAAATATAAATGTTATACAATTTATTTTTATAATATAATTAATTTAATTTTAAGACTACAATAAATAAATTAGTGTATAATTTTTTTATTTAAAATTATTAAAAAAGCATGCTATATAATAATTTGTTTAATTCACTACAAGGAAAAGGCCCTCTAGCGGAGGCTTTTGTGAAATCCCCTATAAAAATAGCCCAAAAATATGTTTTTAGCGGAGGTTGGTAGGCAAATGTTTTAGCAATTTTTTTCACGATGTGCCTATAATATACAAATGTATCGATGCTTTACTATATATATAAGCATTGTGCCTAATAGAACATGGTGCACCATGGCAAATTTATTTAACAAAAAAAAAGAAAGTGTGCTAAATAACAAAGATCATCGGTGCATATACTACTCCATATCATCAGAAAAGGGTTAAATTTACAATAATGTTGGTCGTAAAATTCATTTTTCCAGTCTCATGCTATACTGTGACAAAAACCTAGTACTAAACCAATACTCTAACGCCCCAATGCGTATACAATATACAACACACTAGTGCTTACACTAATTGATAGCAAAAGATAAAGGTTAAATTAAAAAAATGTTAGTGTTATATCCACCCGCAACACTGGTGATGTTCTTGTATTAAAAGCCCCTAATGTGTACTTAGAAAGAGCACCACTATAGGTTTTTAATTTTCAAAAAAAAATTGTGCTATATTCTGATGAAGTGTTGATGTTGTTCACACATTAGCACACCCGGATCTGTCTTATATAGAGCATCGCTAGGAGGTTTTTAATTTTAAAAAAATGTGGTGCTATATTCCCAAAGAGCATTGGTGCGGTATATTATTTAAAACATCCTGATATGTCTTAGCAAGAGCACCGCTATAGGGTTTGTAACTTTTACAAAAATGTCGTGTTATCTTCTTACGAAGCACTTGTGTTGTTCATGTATTAAAACAACCTGGTGCATCTGAGAAAGAGCACCGTTAGACATTTTTTTTTTAATGCAGTGCTATAGTCCCAAAAAGCACCGGTGCAGTACACGTATTAGAACACCCCAGTGCATCTTAACAAGAGCGCCACTATAGGGTTTTTAATTTAAAAAGAAGAGGTGCTTTTGGATATTTTATGCACCTGTACAATAGAAACAAGGTTAAAAAAAAAAAAAAAAAAAAAAAAACAAACAAACAAACAAAAAAAAAAAAAACAAAAACAAACAAACAAACTAACTATTGGTCGTTCATTTCATTTTTACCATTTTTCGTGTTGTAGAGCTCTAAGCACCAGTGCCACTCTTGCCTCATGCAAGTGCCCTGTTGTTAGTGCTTCTCTTGCTCACCATCCTTTCGTTCCATTCTCAATGTGTGGCTTTCCAGTTTTCGCAAACGGTGGTGAAATTTGTTTTCTCAATTACGTGTCAGCAATGCTTGCCCAACGATCAAATGTCCAAGTAATTTTTATGTTTCTCTCTAATTTATTTTTTAGCAGATTAGAATTGCAAAATAGGTCAAAAAATCCACTATTTTTTATTTATTTTTTTCTTGTGCGGTGCATTCGACAACTTTGGCTCGCATCGATAGCGGTGCACTCTATAAATTTACAGGGTGCATCACAATTAAATTCATGAACCTAACACACCATTGTTTTTGCGGTGTATTTCATAAATTACAACACACTTGGAAACACTATAAATTGTATGTCGATGCATAGATTTTCAGGTTACGCTCAGTGTGTTTCTATTTACCAAATGCACCACACACATAATGTTAAAAATTATAGCTTTGTTCATTCAATAACCCGAATGTTGCATACGTGTGTGAAGAGGTTATAGGTATGCACCAATGCATAAGTTTGTCTAGATGCACCGTGCTGAAAATGTATGTATGCAAACCAAAAGTAGTGTGTCATACATATGCACACTGTTTCAAGTGTTGTTGTGTTTGATATCCCACCAGATCCAGTGCATTACTGATTTTTAGCCGCATTAGGTATTTTTTATTTTTTATTTTAAATTGAAGGTTATGTTATATTTTTCATTTAATAAAAGAAATGTATATTTTATGTATATGGATGGTGCAAATACATCAACAAAGGGAGCAACAACAGGAGTAGGAGAAAATGGCGGACCAATGCAATGTGTTTCGACCACTGGAGGTCCGAGAGAGGGAGGGGGATTTATACCCTTGCCCTATTAGCAAAGGACCCAAGTGCTCTTGAGGAATGTAGACCTCCTTAAGTACTATGAGGAGGCTACATCCCTGAAGGCACTCTCTATCTTGTTGGTACATTTGATCCGCCAATGGAGTGCCCAGGAGAAGACTTGATGTGTCGGTCTTAAGACATTGTATAAGCCCTCTAAGGAGGACATAAATTTTATCACTGGCCTGTCCAGGAGAGGAGAGGATTTTCCCGAGTTCCCTGATGTCCCCCATGGGGTTGTAATAGAGAGTCAACTTATCTACTCTTAGAGATATGTTAGGGGTCATGTTGTCCTTCCAACAACTATGGATTGCTTATTTTGATGCACAGGAGGTTAGGTGCCTCTCATTATTAGTGACCACCATTGCATACTATACTAGTGATGGGCAGTGCATTAGTTGCCTTATTTTGTATATGTTGATTTTTTTATGCAGGCACCATGATGTATCAAATGGTATATCATTTTTTGTAGGTAGTTTTGTAGGGCTTTATATATATATCATTCAATGATACATGAGAAGACGAACTTCACTTTCGCTTCAGAGCCTTTTTGTTTGTTTTTGATGGGTTTCCATAGAAAAGTTCTACATTTGACCGTTGCCATCCTAGGCTGAAGACAAAGGTGGAGATGTCCATGTGGTGCCAAATGATTCCCAAGAGGGGCATGTCTACGTATCCGACTGAGATTTCTTCCTAGGCACTGGTGCTACTGGCCAGTGATGATGACCACTCATTTATCTTCATGTTGTATAAGTATGCAGGGATGGGTTGGAGACATTATCCCAACATCCTATTCACACAAGATGAGCCTGCAGATGATAGAGGTAATATAGTGTTATCTTTAAATTAATCTAGTTTCATTTTGTTGTCTTAATTAATTATAATAAAATTTATTCTAGCACTTTTTTTAACTTGTTTTATTAATTTTTTTAATGAAATTGTCTAATTATTGTTGTGTACTATATATTTTGTAGACATCGGCACATTCTTTGGGGACACATGTCCTCCCCCACCGGAGGGATCAAATGTAGAGATGGTTGAGGCTCAAGAGGATGAGACACATGATCCTCAAATGAACAAGGGCAGTGTGGGAATCTAGGCTCGTAGGGTCAGTCTCAGATTTAGGACGGGCTACTGCAACTGGTTGTCTAGACTTTTGGTGGAGGAGAGACTCTTCCCTATGAGAGCTCGATAAATCAAGGTAGACACTATTCCCCTAGAGCTCTTTAGGGATTGTTCGCGTGATATGATGACTCTTATGCATCATTTCGTTAGAACTACCAGGCTACTAGCAATGAGGAGGGATGCAGGGCATGCGACATATACATCACCTAAGTCTTCACATAGTGCTAGCCCATTGGATCATGATGATGATGCTGGTGATCATGCTTCTATTAGTTGATCTAAAAATGGGGCTCTTAGGCTTCTTGTCTAGCTTACAAGAACCTCTCCCACTTTCAAAGCTTTAAATTTTCCCAAGTCTATTTGATCAACCAATGCGAAAATAAGAAATGCTTGAAAATATCGGTGTATGCTTGTATTTGTTTTCAGCTGATTATTTACTTTAAAATCTGTTGTTTGTGCTGATATGAGGAGGTACTTAAACTGATATATATATGCATATAAAAGTAGTGAAAGCAGTAGTAAAAACAAACACATAAGACAACAATATAATATGGAGTTCACCCTGATATCTTTGGCTACGTCTCCTTGAGCTCTAATCAACTCGATTAGGCTCTCTGGGATTATGGCAATAGTTCTTTTACAAGTGCTACACTTAAATCCAATGTTTTATCCAAGAATATTGGGCTCAGAACACCATCTTATCCCTTGGCTCATGGAGCTTTTCGGCTTTCTAGCTCTGGCTCTGGCTCTGAATCTGGCTCTGGATCTGTGGTTCTGGCCCTAGTTCTAGCTCCCAGCTCTCGCTTATAGCACTCACTCTGGCTCTTGGCTCTGGCTCTGGCTCGCGGCTCTCTGCTTTTTCTTTTCTAAGCTCTTTTGCTCGGCCTTTACATGCCTCAGTGAGTCGCTCGACCTCCAAGCAACTCCAACAACAATATGTTGTTGTCAATTGAGCTCTTTGGCTTTTCACCCGACCTCCGAGTGACTCCAAAGACTCTCTGCACATTCAGCATCCTCTCGCTATTCGCCCTCCAATCTCTAGTGGCTCTGCCTATTATAGTAATCTCGGCTCTGGTTTCCCTGCTTCCAGGCATGCTTACTTCTTCTTTGGTTGCTCTCTCCTTTTTCCATTTTACTCTCTGTTTGTTTGTGGCTTAACGCCAATCCGTCTCATGACTGTTCGCTTCCTCTCCTGACTCTTCGGATTTCCTGCCTTTGTCTGCTAGAATCCCTTCTTTCGGCAGCTACAGTCACTGCATCACACCTCATAGGGACATGGCCACCTGTTCCGTAACAGATAAGTGTCAGGTTCACCGGAAACACTCGATCATTTGAAACAACCGTTATTTCTTTTTACTCCAAAAATTCCCACGAAACACGAATCTCTGCCAACTCATCGTCCACGTTGGACTTCAAACCTTTATGCGCCGAAGCTTATTTTCTCCGTCGAATCCAGTTTCCCATCAGGGGCATTCTCTGTCATTAGATCTGGGGCCTCTAGATCCTACGGTTATCACTCTTATCACATCGATGACTTGCACAGACATTAGCCCACGATGAGAGTGGTTTTCTCTCTCATCTGCCGGACACACGTCAATCACTGTATGGCATCGCTAGGTCCTCTGACAAACCCACTTACTACTCGAAACGCCTCCGATATTCCGTCGGTTTTGGAGCGCGAGACCCACCGTCTATTTTTCAGCGTTTTTCCCACGATTCTTTGGCTCCCCTTGTGACCGAGTGCTCGGGGCTTTTCCATTTCGAGGGGTTTTTCCCTTGTGCTAATCGCGCATCAGAAACAACCTCCGCTTTCTAATCTGGATTTCCCATTTGCCAGTTTGCGCCACTACGCGGTCTCCATGGGCCTCAGTCAGCGTACTTTGACCGAAGGTCCTCGTTGCTCCGTGCTGGCTGCAATTGTCGTTGTTAAGAGGTTATTTCTAATAGTCTTCGACATCCATAAGACTTTTAAACTCTGGTATGATTTTTTACAGAGTTCAAGTAGCTTTAAGAGAGTTTAAGGATCCAAATTCAGATCACGCCTTCCCACTAAAAGAACTTTTGGTCCACCAAAATATATACTGATCTGATCAATAAATGAGAGTAACAACACCCTCTTCTTTCAGCCTTCCTACACTTGCCTTTGCATAATGCCTCTGAACCAAAATCTTTGACGAATTCCCTTCTTAGATGGGTTGGTCGTCTCGGCAAGAACTATTTTCCTCCTTGACTTCATGTAGAACTTATGCAATGAAGTTTACAGAAGGTAGTTTGAACTTCTTTGCCTTGATCCTTGATCCAAGGTGACTCAAACAAATGTGAAGTACATATGCTCCACAAAACTTTCATTTGTACCTGTTTGAAAAGCTGCCAACAACAACTGTCAATAATAGCAGGCATACAAACAACAAATGTATGGGCTAACTCTTGCTTCAACAAAGAAACATATTTCACATCTTGTGAACCCTTCCATGTCTTATATCTACATACAAATGATTAGCTAGATAACAAGCCAATAAAACATGCCTTTACAACAAATGACCCTTCCAGTCAAGCATGTAGGAAAAGACCTTTAGGATTCTTTTCCAAAAGATGAAAAACTTCATCCTTGTCTCCATTTTAGAAACAAAGTTAACTTCTCCCAATCCAGCATCACATGCATCTCATGCTCAGGCATGCATTCCATCTTTCAACTTTCACTTAAGTAAATTGTACTTCTGATACTGAAATGAACATATTGTTGCAACAATAAAGTGAGTTTCCTACTCAAATTCTTTCTATTTACCATTTGTTAAGATCCTGCAACTTGCATTTATTCCACAAATAAATGCAAACATATGCATCACTAGATATGCAGCCTTAATTGGATAAGAATTCTAACCATTTCTTACCAGTCCATTTCAAAGGTCCCTCCTTTGTTTGCACATCAGCATCAATATGGGAATCATCCTGAACCACATCAATCATGGAATCTTTATTTCCATCACTGCCATTTTCTTTTCCCACCTTCTCCTTCAGTTTTGGTGGAAGCAGTGTTGGATTCGAAGTCCAACACCTTTCAGCAAGATGCCTTTGCTTATGGTAGTAAGTGCAACACACGTGCGTCCTTTTGACAGCATGATTTGCCTTGTCCTGTGGACCTTTGGCTGCTTGCTTCTTTTCCTTCAAAAGTTTCCTATATGTGGCCATCCTCTTCCAACATCTAGAAACATAATGGTTATCCAAACCACAAAAGGAACATGCAATTATTTTTCCATGCTTTTCAAAATCAAAAGGAACATTTTTAGAACCAGATTTATACCTGCCTCTTTCACCTTTATTGCCTTCATGAGGAGGTGAAGCAAATGAAGAAGTGGCTCCCTTTGGAACACTATCACTTTCTTCAAGACTGTCAGAGTTTCCACAACCCTCTGGTTCAAGTATGCGCTTCTGAACACCTGCATCATGTGAATGATGTTTCGAGCTATTGCATTCCTCCTGAATACAATCCTCACACTTCTGAGGTAGAGGACCTGCAATGAAACTCCTTTTTGGAACTGATTCAATGGCCTTCATGGCAGCTTTGGAATTCTCTCCATAAGACTGTCCATAGCCAAGACCCAAATACTTAGGCCTTTCCTCAACCATTATTGGCTCAACAATACCTTGTGCATATTTGCCTAATCCTTTTCCTTCATAGCCCATCTTGGAAATTAGCTTGGAACCTATGCCTCTGGTATGTTTTTCAAAAGAACCAATATAAGCATTCTTTGAAGAATTTGAAGACAACCTGGAATGGTTTACCTCTTCTTCAAGCTGATACTTAGCCAAGGCTTCTTTTGCAACAAAGAGTTGTGACTCCAACTCATGCATTCTTTTTAGGTTCATACTTGCAATATGAAGTTGCCTCTCCATTTCTTGCAATTTTCCAGAAAGCATATGCTTCTCTTCCTCCACGAAATTCAGCTACTCTCTAAGTATGCTACTCTTCCTTCCATCCTCATACATTTATCTCACCATATCCATCATGGTGGACAAGTCTTGCTTCACGTCTCCATTAAAGGAACTTTGGGAGCAAGAAGAATTTAAGAACTCACTTGTAGAAGTTGTCATTTTCAAAATGCATAAAAGGACTTCAAACAAGATTATTAAAGAGCTTACTCAAGCAACCTTTTGCGACAAACCTCTTGTGTTTCAAGGGTTGCTTTGAGATCCTTTGGGATAGAAGAATGCCTTCAGCCCTTCTTCCTTCTTGTCCTTCCTGGACTGAGCTATCAATAGCTTTCCCTTCACCTCTGCAAACTCAAACAATAGTTAGTTTTCAACCAAGCATACAATCGATGAGGCAATCAATCCTTGACTGTCCAAACGCCTTTCAGACAAGCAATCTTTGCCCTGTCAATCAAACATTCTATTACAACCTTCTTTGAAGGTGGGGTGAATCAACCTTAAGCTCTGATACCACCTGATCTGAAAATGGGGCTCTTAGGCTTCTTGTCTAACTTACAAGAACCTCTCCCACTTCTAAAGCTTTAAATTTTCCCAAGTCTATTTGATCAACCAATGTGGAAATAAGAAATGCTTGAATATGAGTGTATGTTGTATTTGTTTTTGTTGGA
>APFE031084498.1:452323-463298 GCA_000404065.3 Pinus taeda | reverse complement strand
GGGGGGGCGGGGTGAAGTAGTATTATCAAATCAATATAACTTTTTCATTTCCATATTCAGATTCATATACGCTACTTCAGTTAAGGAAAACCATGTGTATACACAACTGTGTGTAATACAACAAGCATATATCCAATAAACTTATAATTGAGTTAGTTGCTTCTTAATGAGTGCATTAGAACATTATTAATACTAAGAGCATTAAATAGGAGCAGTGAAACAGAATGAATCATCACACAAAGCAACACACATGAACACCAAGATGTAAGGTGGAAACCCAATGTGGGTGAAAACCACCTGCTACAATTCGTCACTATCTTCTTTTAATTAGAAACTTCTTTTGTAGAATTGAGACTTCTGTGATTTGTCATAGTTATATGGAGAGCTTCAGCGTAAATCACATATGAAAGAATTTTGCCGACGCGTTTCGAACCAACTAGTGTGGTTCATCGTCAGGACAAGTTGAAGAAACAGATCAAGCTTTGGCAATTTAAATAGGCTGTGTAGAGACTCCAACGGCTACTTAACGGTTATATTTGACTTCCTAACAGCTATATTTGACTCTAGGACCAGGGCTATAAATAAATTTAATTTTATTATTATTATATTATAGTAATTCTAGAGATGAGAGCAATTAGGTAAGCTTAATTCATTAGCGACTATTATCCCTAGAATATTATTTGTTTTAATAAATTAATGGTTATATAAAACCCTAGAATGGTTTCTTTCTAATGAATCATGAATTAATAAATGAGTAAATTATGTTGTATCCAATAATAATAAGATAATAATATTATATACATAGGGATAAGAGAAGTTAGGTTAAAAGTAACTTATTTGTTTACATAACGTGATATAGATGATGATTTTGTTATTAGATTATTAATGTTTGAATAAATAATGTAAGATATATTATATTAAGTTCTTACTTAAATAAATATGCTTTAATAATAAAAAGGAGGAATTAGTTTAATTTATATTAATAAATCCCATAATAATAAGATAATACTATCGTGATAAGAGAAATTTAGGCTAAAAGTAATGTGATTGTTTAAGAACATAATATAGATGATGATTTTAATATTCAAATTATTAATGTGGGATGAATAATATAAGATCTATATAAATAATTATATCATCTTCTTATGTTATTACTTAAATGACTATGCTCAATTAATTAATTTATATTAATAAATCCAATAATAATAAGATAATACTATTAAATTCGTAGAGATAAGAGAACTTAGGTTAAAAGTAATTTGATTGTTTAAGTAACGTAATATAGATGAAGATTTTAATATTAAATTACTAATGAGGGATGAATCATCTAAGATATATATAAATAATTATATATTCTTATATCTTAGGGTTTCTTCCTCCCCCCTTGGTTCTTCTTAGGTGCTCACGTTGGGTGGGCGTGGTTTGGTCCTTGTGAGTCTGTTATCTCTCATCGATGGCAGCGTTGTTCTTCATCTCTTTTTATCTCTGATTAAAGGCCTATTCCTATTATGGGCGTTTGTCTCTTTAGGTTAGTAGTATTAATATAGTTAAATTAAGTTATACCCTAGGGCCTACCTTATTTATATTTAAGTTGTGATAGCTTCCATTAAATTATGGGCTTAATGATAGCTTTTATTAGCATATAGAATATTTCTCATAATAAACTAAATTTATTCCTCCTTTACTAATTAATTAAAGCATATTTATTTAAATATTTAACATAATAGGAAGATATAAGAATATATAATTATTTATATATATCTTAGAGGATTCATCCCTCATTAGTAATTTAATATTAAAATCTTCATCTATATTACGTTACTTAAACAATCAAATTACTTTTAACCTAAGTTCTCTTATCTCTATGAATATAATAGTATTATCTTATTATTCTTGGATTTATTAATATAAATTAATTAATTGAGCATAGTCATTTAAGTAATAACATAAGAAGATGATATAATTATTTATATAGATCTTATATTATTCATCCCACATTAATAATTTGAATATTAAAATCATCATCTATATTATGTTCTTAAACAATCACATTACTTTTAGCCTAAATTTCTCTTATCACTATAGTATTATCTTATTATTATGGGATTTATTAATATAAATTAAACTAATTCCTCCTTTTTTAAAGCATATTTATTTAAGTAAGAACTTAATATAATATATCTTACATTATTTATCTAATAATAAAATCATCATCTATATCACGTTATGTAAACAAATAAGTTACTTTTAACCTAACTTCTCTTATCCCTATGTATATAATATTATTATCTTATTATTATTGGATACAACCTAATTTACTCATTTATTAATTCATGATTCATTTGAAAGAAACCATTCTAGGGTTTTATATAACCATTAATTTATTAAAACAAATAATATTCTAGGGATAATAGTCGCTAATGAATTAAGCTTACCTAATTGCTCTCATCTCTAGAATTACTATAATATAATAATAATAAAATTAAATTTATTTATAGCCCTGGTCCTAGAGTCAAATATAGCTGTTAGGAAGTCAAATTTAACCGTTAAGTAGCTGTTGGAGTCTCTGCACAGCCTATTTAAATTGCCATAGCTTGATCTGTTTCTTCAACTTGTCCTGACGATGAACCACACTAGTTGGTTCGAAACGCGTCGGCAAAATTCTTTCATATGTGATTTACGCTGAAGCTCTCCATATAACTAGAAACTTCTTTTTACAATGATTTTGTACTGGTGCAGTCTTATACCAGTGCGCAGGCTGCTACTTGCAAAAGGCTACAACCTTCTCTCGTTCTCCAGCTTCTCCTGGAAAGGAGCTACAACTCCCTTAGCTCTTGTACTAGCTGAGGTACTAGTACGTAGGTGTTGACCTACAGAAGGCTACAACCTTCTCTTTTCTTCCAAGGAACACGTTTCATATATTTTCAGACTGGATCCATGAATAACATCAATCAAACATCAAGTATATTTGCATCAATCAATCTTCTTTGTACAAACCACAACTGAATCAAACAATCACTTCTCTGAATGAAGTAACCAGAATACAATAATAGTAACCAGACACCAATCCTAAACCCAGAACACTGTAGAAATAAACAGAAGCAACTAAAACATATTTCATAAGGCGTACGCTACTTCAATATGTAGAACCTGCGTGCATACGCTTCTGCATCAAGGCCAACCAGTGTATATGCTGTTTTGAGTTGGTGAACAAGCATGTATACGCGCCTATGTTGTGTCGAACCTGCGTACAGATCTATAAAAGGTAATTTTACCCTTTTCACTTATTCAGACATCAGTTATACCCAGATTATCATATTTATAGATCAAATCATGTGCCAATTATAACAGATCAAAATCACACAATGATACTACTATTCAAGCCTTAAGATCTCGATCCATCAATAGAACTTATCCATCCTGTAACACTCAGGTTCCTCCTTGATTCAGATCCAGCTATGCATCACAAACCAATCACTAGTATTCCAAATCTTTCTCCTCTTAAGATATTCAATGCTTTTGTCAATAAACTTCCCAAATGATCTCCTTCCCTTTTTATAGTCTTAGGCCTTACTCAAACCATGGTCCAAAACCATTGAGAACTAATACTAGGAAACCAATACCTGGGTTCAACACTTTGGATGCAATACCAAGGACCAAAACTATAGGTTCAAATATATCGGACTAAATACCATGGACCAAACATAAGTTTTCCCACATGTACGTGCTTTTCTTTGCATGAAAGTGCGTGCATACGTATATGCGCCTTTTGATCGGTAATCCCGCGTGTATACGCGGCTTTGTTAAGAGGAACCTGCGTATACCTCATTTTCTTTTATTCTGAGAGCCTGAACTGTGATCTGCCTTTTGAGTGAGTTTCCATCAAGGATAACACCTACGTCATAGAGCCAAACCTATGTCATAATGCCAACATTTTTCAGCTGATTATTTACTTTAAAATCTGTCGTTTGTGTTGATATGGGGAGGTACTTAAACTGATATATATATATATTCATATAACAGTAGTGAAAGCAGCAGTAAAAACAAACATGTAAGACAACAATATAATATGGAGCTCCCCCTGATATCTTGGGCTACGTCTCCTTGAGCTCTAATCAACTCGATTAGCCTCTCTGGGATTATGGCAATAGTTCTTTTACAAGTGCTACACTTATCTCCAATGTTTTATATAGGAACATTGGGCTCAGAACACCGTCTTATCCCTTGGCTCTTGGATCTCTTCAGATTTCTAGCTTTGGCTCTTGGCTCTAGCTCTGGCACTTACTCTAGCTATGGCTCTGACTCTGGCTCTATCTCTGGTTCTGGCTCTCATCTCTCGCTTCTGGCACTCGCTCTGGCTCTTGGCTCTAGCTGTGGCTCGCGGCTCTCTGCTCTAGCTTTTCTAAGCTCTTTCACTCGGCCTTTACATGCCTCTATGAGTCGCTCGACCTCCAAGCAACTCCAACAACAATATGCTGTTTTCAAATGAGCTCTCTGGCTTTTCACTCGACCTTCGAGTGACTCCAAAGACTCTCTGCGCATTCAGTGTCCTCTCACTGTTCACCCTCCAATATCTGGTGGCTCTGCCTATTACAATGAGCTCGGCTCTGGTTTCCTTGCTTCCAAGCCTGCTTACTGCTTCTTTGGTTGCTCTCTCCTTTTTCCCTTTTACTCTCTGTCTGTTCGTGGCTTAACGCCAATCCGTCTCATGACTGTTCGCTTCCTCTCCCGGCTCTTCGGATCGCCTACCTCTGTCCGCTGGAATCCCTTCTTTCGGTGGTTACAGTCATTGCATCACACCTCACAGGGACATGGCCACCTGTTCCGTAATGGATAAGTGTCAGGTTCACTAGAAACACTCGATCATTTGAAACGATCGTTATTTCCGTTTACTCCAAGAATGCCCGCAAAACACGAATCTCTACCAACTCATCGTCCACGTTGGACTTCAAACCTTTATGTGTCGAAGCTTATTTTCTCTGTCGAATCCGGTTTCCCATTGGGTGCATTCTCCATTATTAGATCTAGGGCCTCCAGATCCTACGGTTATCTCTCTTATCGCGCGGATGACTTGCTCGGACGTTAACCCGCGATGAGAGCGGTTTCTCTCTCATCTGCCAGACATGCATCAATCACTATATGGCATTGCCACGTCCTCTGACAAACCTGCTTACCGCCCGAAATGCCTCTGATATTCCGCCGGTTTTGGAGCGCGGGACCCGCCGGCTGTTTTTTCAGCACTTTTCCCACGGTTCTTTGGTTCCCCTTGTGACCGAGCGCTTGGGGCTTTTCCATTTCGAGGGGTTCTTCCCTTGCACTAATTGCGCATCAGAAACAACCTCCACTTTCTGATCTGGATTTCCCATTTTCCAGTTTGCACCACTGTGTGGTCTCCATGGGCCTCGGTTAGCGTACTTTGACCGAAGGTCCTCGTTGCTCCATGCTGGCTACAATTGTCATTGTTCAGAGGTTATTTCTGATAGGCTTCGACATCCATAAGACTTTTAAACTCTAGTATGAGTTTTTACAGAGTTCGGGTAGCTTTAAGAGAGTTTAAGGATCCAAATTTGGATCATTAGTACTACCTCGTCAGATCATGGTTAGGGTGTTGGTGATCCTTCTAGTAGTACTCCACCTCATCATCATTCACCTCATGATGATCACCCAGTAGTGCCAGCATTGCCTCATGTTTCTCCTGAGATAGTAGACCAGTTAGTACCTTCTCCTCCACCTAATATTTTCATTGTTGAGGTAGTACTTGACCAGTCTATAGACTAGGCTGCCACTACTAAATTTGTTGTATGAAATGTCCAATAACATTTATTTGACTTGATGCAGTTGTTTGACAACTTTATATATATATAATATATATATATATATATATATATATATATATATATATTATATATATATTTGTTCATGTTTATGGACTTAATTTATATGTTGGTGTTGATGTGTATATTGTTAGGTCATGTTACATATGTTCATTTAATGTGCCTATAGATAGATGTGTATGTGATAGTAGTTATTTGATGTGAGATGTATATTAAGTTGAGGATGTGTTTGGTGATCATGATGTTAGATTACAATTATTGTGTTTTGTTAGATGTGATCATGATGATGATGCCCTATTAGATTATTAGATTTGTGTGCTAGATAATGATGTTTATATGTGCTAGAGGTGTATATAATTAGATGATGGTAGTGAATTTGAATGTGTATCTTAGATAATATTTATGTTTGTTAGATGGTTATCATCATGATGTTTATTTTATTGTGTAACAACCTTGGTAAAAATTCATGTAAAAAAATATAAGACCAAGGTCATGGGACACGTATTCCAAGTTGACTGTTAGGAAAAAACATCCTAGTGGGTGTTCATTTGATTTATTATGGCTAAGGAAATTGGAAAAGACAATGACAAAGGTTTTGGAAAGGCATGAGACATTAATTGGAATTTTATTTATGAAAAAAAAGGAGAAAAGGAAGGTGAAAGGTCACAGGTTGCATGTGAGGAGGAAAATGAAGGAAAATAATGGAAACTGAAGAAAATAGAGGCCTCATTAATAAAAAGGCTTATGAGGACCAATTTGTAAGCTTCTGGTCAATTTTAGCTTGGATCTCTCTATTCTCTCTCTCTTATATTCTTGGACACTTAGAGTTTTCTTGGAGCACTCTTGGAGGAGTGTGGCATACTTGGGATTTGGAGCGAGAAGGAAAAGGAAGAGAAGGAAAGTGCAAGAGGACATCAGGATCAACATATACAACAGGTTTTTCTTGTAGGTACCGAGTTGCATGTATTATTTCATTGAGAGTTTTGGCATGCATGTCAAGTGCATGTGGTTATTTGTTTATGATATGTCATTAGCATGGAGGATTGCCTTGATTGACAACAATTTTGCCTAGCTTGGCCATTTCTTGGATAGCCATGGCGTTGTGGGATTTAATTTTGTTTTCTATTTGGTTCTCATATTCCTTTGGTTGTGGGTTGAGTTACTAGTTCTTGGAAGCCTTGGTTAGACAAACGATCTGGAAGCCTTGTAACAACTTGGCTTGAGTTACTAGTCCTGAAATCCTTGTTTGGAAAAACAATATAAAAGCCCTTGGTGGGTTAAGTTACTAGTCTTGGAAGCCCTATTTGGACAAATGCTCTATAAGCCCAACAACAGTTGTGGGTTGAGTTACTAGTCTATGAAGCCTTGGTTGGAATAAATGCTCTAGATCTGTGGACTGCTTGGGTAGATACCAATCTGGTGATGGTATTTGATGTTCAACCATGAGGTGGAATCAATGGTTGAGGGTTGAGGTGGTTTAGCCTTTCGAAGCCCTGGTTTGGTTTTATTTGGTTTTTCCACAAGATCCCACATTCATGCTTGGAATATGGTATGGGGTGACTGGATGAAAGAGAGATTTGGTTCAACCTAGTTTATGGTTGAGTGGTTCATAGAAGTTCCAAAACTGGTTGCATTTTGCATATGTTAATAAGAGATTCTTTCCTCTCATATATGATGGGTAAATATACTTTTTTATATGTGGTTTTTATGGTTGTTATATCCTTATTATTTATGTTGGTCATATGTTGGTTATGAGCATGTTTTATGACAAGATTGATGTATGAATCTCATCATGTTTTGATTTGTAAATGAATGAACAATGAATATGTGACCTAATATATGATAATGCAACTAATGTGACAAGGCATCAATGATTCTTAGCAATTCTCATATAAGTATGAGACCCCTATGCTCAAATATGTTGTTATGACCTATAGAATGCATATTTGTGACATGTTTGACAAAATTCCTGTTATGGCTAATAGGGGCTTAGTTAAGTATTTGCATTAATATCATTTTTGATGTTATTTCTCATTTCTAAAAGTTTCATGAAGTTTTGGGCAGTGGCATGAGATATGGCCCTGAAAAAATGGCACATAATTTGGGGTCACTGGCTCTGAACTAGCTGAAAAATTCCCCAATCGCTGGCATGCCCTTGCTGTGAGAGAGACTGGAGTGTCCCCGTCACATATATTCCCATGCTATGTGCTTGTTATATATGCATGGTAGTGGTCATTATTACAATTGCGTTTCCATGTAAGAGTTGATGATGTTCTTGGTGGGATGCTTTAGGCATGAATGCATGTCAGTTGTATATGAATTTGTTATGCATGTCAGTGTCTATATTTTGTTATGCTTGCATTGTCATGGTTATAGTTATGCATGTATAATAGTTCAAACATGGATTGTGAGGTCATTGTATGTAGTTTGTGTCATCATGATGTTGTTGGTTGTTATGATGCTAATGTGTTGGCTAAGATAAAGCAAGAGACATAGATCATCAAAGTGAGGTTGCAACACTGGGCCTCGGGGTAAGAGTAGATTGGCATACATGTTTGTATGGTGGGTATGTAGGTATGTTGGTTAATGGTTTTTATAAGAATTAGGGCCATGTACATGTCTATTAGTCTATGGTTGTTGCGGTTACGTGTATGATAGCTGTTAGTTAATCAATGCGCTTATAGCATATGCGTTGGATAGCAATGAATGATAGTAACTTGTTGTATGCAATGTGGTCATATGCATGATGAGTATGCTCATTGCATTTGAGATCTTGATGTTAAATATATTGTGTTAATCTAGATTATTCTATGCAGATGGTTAGACTTATGACATTCAGGTATGAATCAACCTATTTTTGATAATGTGTTGTACTAATTTAGACAGATTGTGCATATGTGATAGTTATACATTGTTAGGTCCCTATAATACTAGTGATTCCTCCATTACTATTGTCATTGTAGCCCTTATTGTTATTGTTGTGCCTTTATTGTCCCCATATTGTTATTATTCTACTCCATAGAAGCCCACTATTATTATTGTTGTGCCCTTATATTATTATTGTTATGTCGGCTTTGATTATATTGTGACCCCTTAGACTCCTATTTATAGAAAGAAGGTTTTGTCATTTGTATCATCCAAGAATTGTTCATTTGTGTAATGTAAAGGAGGTTTCCTCCTCGAAGAGGTTGATTTTGAAGGCGTTGATCTATCTTTTCTTATATTTTGTGAGCTGGTTGCATAACATTTGGTATCAGAGCTTTGGATCCTAGGGTTTCGCTACTCCAAATAGGTCATCGTGGAATTTTTTCTATAACTTTCTTCTTCATTTTTTTTTTGTGTGACGTTTCAGAAGCTAAAAAAAAACCCATTTAAAATCTCTCTGAACCTTGGGTCCAAATTTTAGATCTTGTCTTGCTATATTTTCGGATGTATGATCCATGGAAGTTAGGGTTTTTGTAGGCTGCCGAATTATATCTCAAACATGTGACCTGGGGAAAATCGTCATAACTTTTTTTTTTGCATCAGATTGCAATTTCATAAGAAGTTATAGAAAGAGGATGGCCTATAGTTTTCTGTGTATCGGTTTCAGGTCCTAAGGTTGAAATAGTGACACGTGGCACTTCGTACAAGTTCGCTATATTGAACAAGTCTATAATCAGGTCATCGTGAGAGATTTGGCATAACTCTTCCTTGGAGAATCCAATCTTGATCAGACTTGGGGGGTTTGAAAGAGGTCTTAGAGGGATACCGTAGGACACAATTTCAGACCTTGGAGATCCGAAATTATAGAGATACAACAGATTCAATATCGAGCTCCTACAAAGTGAAAAAAAATGTGTAGCTTTTTATTTTTATTTTGCATAAGTTTGGTTTGAAAAAATAGTTTGAAGGAATTCAAAGGGCATTGTGAAGCATTATTATCATTAATTCATGCCCCGAAGAAAGAAAATTTAAACATCTAGTAAGCAATCTGAAATATCTAGCATGAATCATGAAGAAGAGGAGGAAATGCAACATGAGATATCAAAATTACGAGACTAAGTGCAACAAAATTCACTCTCACAAAGAGTAACATAAGCTAAGATGGATAGTTTAAAGAAAGGCATGGAAGATAATATGGATGGCGTGGAAGCTAAGATGGATGGTATAGAAGAAAAACTTAAAGGCAACATGGAAGATTTGAAGATAGATTTGACAAATTTGCTACAAGAAATGCTTACTAATGGCGAAAGGGTAGTAAAGGAAAATCGTGAGGAGAACCAAATAATGTTAATCATGATTTCATAGACTCTAACTGTGGATTGAAGATCCACCACATAGCATGGATACTATAGATGGAGCAATATTTCGATCTCCATAATGTGCAAAACAGATAAAAGGTACGCGTTGCAACTTTATATTTGGACCCAAATCAGTTTGTATGGTATCGATGACTTTTCTCTCGTAACCAAATTGTCACTTGGGCAATCTTTACAAAAGAAATGATAACACATTATGAGGATACAAAAAGCAACACTTTTTTTTGCCAATTGATAAATCTCAAGCAAAAGGGTTCAATGATGGAGCACATTGAGGACATCCAAAAATTGAATATAAGGGTAAAAGATATTCTAGAGGAGCATAGGATTGATGTGTTCATAGGGACTTTAAAGGATAACATCCAACATGAGGTTCGACTTTGGGAACCTGATTCATTGAAGAAGGCATTCAAATTGGCAAGAAAAATGGAAAGCAAAATTATGGCCACAAGGAAGCCTACAACTCACGACTATAAAGATGGAAGTGTTGTTGCCCCTAGCCTTCCAAAATCTATAAGGTTGACACCACAACAATTGGAAGAAAAAAGAGAAAAATGGCTTTGTTATAGTTGTGATAGAAAATACACTAAAGGTCATCAGTGTGTTGAGAAGAAATTATTTTACATGATTGTGAAGAGGAGGAAGAAAAGGAACAAGAAACATCAAAAGAAGAGGATATACACCAGGAACAAACCCTAAATAAAGAAGAGATGAATCTGACCATATCTTATAATGCATTGGATGGAATTACCACTCCTCAAACTATCAAGATAAAAGGACATATCAAGAAGAAAAAGGTAATAGTGTTGATTGATTTGGGAAGTACCCATAATTTTATTC